>PVLC010006570.1:0-68545 GCA_004027655.1 Graphiurus murinus | reverse complement strand
GTGTCAAGGTTAAGTGTGTATGAGTGTGTAAGTGCACAGAGCATGAGAAGGCGAAGAGGGGACAAGTGTGTCCACGAGCCTGTCCCAGCCCCCGTGTGCCTCTGTGTGCACTAGACAGGGCAGGGGTGGCCTCCACTGGTGTCACATCCACTCCATACCCGGTGATGGCCACCACGCTGAAGTGTCACACCACAGCAACATTTCCCCGTGTCTACGTTGGGTCTCACCTGTCTGATGTCATCTGTAGTTAAAAAGTGAGTGTGCTGGACATGGTGGTGCACACTTATAATCCCAGTACTTGGGAGGCTCAGACAGAAGGATCGCAGGCTTGAGGCCAGCTTCAGCAACACAGCAAGGCCCTCAGCAACTTAGTAAGACCCTGCTTCAAAATAAAAAATAGAAAGGACTGGGGGTGTAGCTTTGAGGTAGAATGTTCCGGGGTTCAATCTTCAGTGAAGGAGGAGGAGGAAGAGGAAGAAAAGGAGGAAGAGGAGGAGGAAAAGGAGGAGGAGGAGAAACAGGAGAAGGAGGAGGAGGAGGAAGAGGAGGAGGAAGAAGAGAAGGAGAAAGAGGAGGAAGAGGAGGAGGAGGAGAAGGAGGAGAAGGAAGAGGAGGAGGAGGAGGAGGAGGAGGAGGAGGAGAGACGGATATTGCAGAGAAGCGTCCGCAGCCCTGTGCTGTTGACCTCTGAGAGGCCAGTGCCTAAGAAGTCCCGTCATCCCTCCCTCAGCCTCCCGGAGGCCGCTGTCCTGCCTTTCCCAGGAGCCAGGACGGAGGCCTCCCTGGCCTGAGCCTCCTCCCTGGCTGCCCACCGCCACACGGTGTCAGCCCAGGAGCCTCCGTCCCAGAGCCACTGTCGGAGGCCCAGAGGCCCAGCCAGGCTCCACCCCAGGGGACCAGGACAGATAACTGAGGCCACCAAGGTCACCACCCTTCAGGTCTCCCAGACCCCAGACAAGCAGAGAGAAGAGGAGCTGCGGTTGCTCCCGGCTGGGAAGTGGCCATGTCCCCACCCAGAGATGGGGCCACGGCCCTCAGCCTCAATGGCCAGTCCCACGCTCCCGGTCCCCAAGCAGGTCTGAAGCCAGAAACCAGCCACTTGGCGCGTGTCAGCAGCTCCCCCGGGAGCCAAGCTGCAGGGCCCCTCCTGAGCGCTGAAGCTCATGCCGTCTGCCCGGGCAGAGGGACGGCGCCCTGGCCGAGGCCATCCCTGCTCTGCCCCACGCGCAGGCAGCTTGGATGAAGTGAGGGACAGTCCTGGTCCTGCCTGTCGGCCGTCACTGTCCGCTCACTGGCCCGTGACCCCCAAGAACCCTTTGCTCTTGGCGTGGCTCCAGGGTGGCAGTCCCGCACGTCACACCACGGGGGCCTTCCGTGGGGGCCCCTAACACCTTCCCAGCAGGCCCTCTCTTAGAGACTTACTCAGTTGGAGAGACAGCCGCAGGGAGTCAGAGTCCAGACAGCCGGCCTGCATCTTCCTAAGGAGGAAGCTCTAAACACAAAGGGGGGGTTCATTCCAGAAAATTCCACCTAGTGGGTCATGCTGGGGCCACTGGAGACCTTCGGTGCCCCTGCACCAGCCTCCTCTTGTGTGCTAGAGGGAGTCCAGCCCTTCCTAGGAGGTGGGGGGGAGGGGCAGGGAAGACCATAAAAGCCCTGGGAACTTATGAGTATATATATATATATATATGTGCCTACGATCGTGCCCATGTATATACATATGCGTGTGTTTGTGTGTGCATATGAATGCGTGCATATATGTGAGCATATGTGTGTGCATGACTAGGCATTGTGTGTGTACGCATGTGCACAGGAGCATGTATGCAGAGCAAACTCGCGTGCATGCAAGGGTAGTAGTTTAGCACTTATTTGTCTCTTCAGAGCAGATTGCTGCCCAGCTTCTGTGCCATATACAGACTTTCTGTGCAAAGCCAGGGCTCCCACGGCCCCCGTGCACACCGGCCCCCAGGGTGCGATTCCACCCCCCCAGCTGTGTGCCAGCCCCACCCTCCGTCAACCACAGTGGCGACCTCCATGGCGTCCTCCTTTCCTTGGGACATTTTCTTGCTCACGCTGGCCCGTCCCCAGATACCAGGGGGCCAGAGGTGTGAGCCAGCCCCTTCCCCTTCCAGATCTGTCGCTGGCTTCAGAGACAGGGAACAGGGACCTGTCTCCTTTGCCATCCTAAAGCCGAGAATCTGGTTGGTACCAAGCAACCCCGCCTGGAGCCTGTGGTCTCCACAAGCCCCCCAAAATGTCGGGGTTCCACACTCAGCTAGGCCCCAGAGGGTGGTTCACCCAAACCGAGACCACCCCCAGGGCATGTAGGTGGGGTGTTCAGGGCCAGGGCCGCCTCACGCAGGCCTGTTAGGAAAAGCGAGCAGGGCTCAGAGGAAGCCAGACAGGTACCACCCACCTGTGACATGTGCCATCATTTGTCACTGATGCCAGCGTGTTTGGGGGCCACGGCTGACAAGCCAGCATGGTATAGCTCAAAGAGAGGAAGCTGAGTAAGCAGATTCTAGAACCTTCTCCCGAGACCCCCCGGGGCGGCTTTCCCTGGAAGGTGGCCTTGATCCCTGCCTTACCAGTCAGCAGCAATATCAGTCTGAGAAAAGACTAACAGGAAGGAAGGGGAGCTTCGGATGAATGCTCAGGAGGACATTGGTGTGTTCCCGGGATCCCCTGACCAGATGTGCCCTTCCAGCTGCCAGCCTTCTTGTCCTGTCATTTCAGATTTCTGTCTTCTCGAGCCCCCTGGGCAGAGAGGACTGGCTGGAGACATCTCGGGACAGCTTTGCGATGGGGGGGGTGTGGCTGGAGGTTGTCTGTGCCGCTGTAAACCCTGGAGGCTGGTGGGCAGGCTGGCCAGATTCAGCCGATAGAACACTGGGGGTAGTCCATTACGTTTGAATTTCAGGAACACAATAAAAATCTTATAAATTAATATAAGTATGTCTCACAAAATTTGGATATACTTATAGAATGGACCCTCTGTTTCTGCGAGAGTCAAAGTTAATTGCATCCTCTATCCTGTCTGGCACTGCCTCTGCCCTGAGCTTCTCTCTCTGCCTCTTCCTGCTTCCTCATCCATCTCCTCCACTGAGCACACGTTTGGGGACTCTATGATGGATGGACACCTGCTGGGACCGGGGCCCGTGGCTATCCAATGCTGGCAGAGGTCCCCCTGGGCCCCCCCGGGGGCCTCCAGCTGAGAACATCTGGGCCCCTGGGGTTTGCAGCAAGCCTGTGCTTTGGAGATTACAGAAAGAGCTGGAAGCTGTGGTCCTGGGCCTCTGGGCAAAAAGATGTGCAAGATGGCGGGTGGTTTTCTTCTCTGGGTTGGTATGTGGGGTGCAGCAAGACAGGCCCAAGGTCAACAGAAGCTTTGGAAGGGGCTGCTTAGATTCCCAGAGGGGTGTCCAGCGGGCCCTCCCCACTCCCTTTGGACCCCCGGCCAAGGACAAGCCCAAACCCAGCCTCCGGGCAAAGCAGTAGCTTTCAAGAAAGTGTGTCCTTCCCCAGGAAGAGCCATTTGCAGTCAAGTCTGTGTGTGGAATTTTTATTCCTCTAATACAGCCTAGGCAGGATTTAGTACACAAGTTCTCCAGAGGAAATGCATTCAATAAAAATTTGATGGGCTCCGGCAGCTCAGCGGAGTCTCCTTACGAATTCCAAGTGCTTGCTTGGACCCTGGCTCGGGCAGGAGCTCAGCTACAGTCTGCAAATGGCCCCTTCAGTGAGGGAGCCCTCGGATGGGGGACCCACCCCAACTGAAAAATCCCCTCTGCCCTGGCTGCCTGAGAAGGGGTAGGGGGGCTCCTCCAGGTTGGGGTGCTGGAGATCCTGACCTTTGGCCCCAAGAAGGACATAAACCCCAGGGCTCTGGGGGTCTCTGGGGTCCTATTGCTCAAAGTGAGCTGAGAACACTGGACCCTGGATGAGGGCTAATGTGGTCAGTTAAGAATAGAAATGAGGCTGGGCGTGGTGGCGCACGCTTGTAATCCCAGCATTCGGGAGGCTGAGACTGGAGGATCCAGGTTCGCGGCCAGCCTCAGCTACCTAGTGAGGCCCTCTGCAACTTAGTGAGACCCTGTTTCAAAATAAAGAATAAAAATTAGGGCTGGGGGTATAGCTTGGAGGTAGAATGCCCCTGAGTTCAATCCCCAGTACTGCAAAAAAAAAAAGAATAGAAAGGAGCAGGGCAGGGCAGGGCAGTGCACACCTGTAATCCCAGTACTTGGGAGGCTGAGACAGGAGGATGGTAGATTTGAGGCCAGCCTGGGCAACTTAGCAAGACCCTGTTTCAAAGTATATAAAATAAAATAGGGCTTGGGGTGTAGCTCAGAGGTAAAATGCCCCTGGGTTCAATCCTTAGTAACAACAAAAAGAAAAAGAATAGAAATGAGTTTACTGTGGTTGGTGGGAAGTATAAATAAATTTTCAGTGATTTTCCTCTGGCATTCTCTGCTCAGCACACAGAGAAGAACTCCATTCCCCTTGAGGGCTGGAGAAGGCACGTGATTCCCGCACCGAGGCCCGGCCCTGCACCCCATGGGGTGTTAGGCACAGGCACCTGCCCGGCACGTCCTAGGCACACACTCCCTCCTTGGTTTCACCTCTCAGCCAAGCCTGGCACAGAGAGGGAGGTCGCTCGGTGGGTGCGGGAGGGAGAGCAGGGCCCTGAGAGGTGGGGGATCCTGCTGGGTCCATTAGGAAGCCCAGGCACAGACCCTGCGGGCTCCTGGAGGCTTTCCTCCTGGTGAGACAGCGCCAGGTCATCAGGAAATGCTCCCAGGGTGCCGCTGCAGCTGGAAGAGCCCCGGGCTGGGGACAGAGAGCAAATATTCATCGCATGGAGGGCCCCCCTGCCTGGGCCCGAGCTTGCACAAAATGCATATGGAGAAGGGAGAGGGTGGCAGGCCGCTCTGGGGGCCCAGCGCAGCATGACTGCCTGCAGCGGCCCACAGGCTGGTGTCCTAGGAGTAGAGGTGGAGGCGGGTGGCGCTGGCCTGGCCGCCCCCCGCCCCAGCCAGACAGCACCTCTGCTGCAAGGGGACGGGTGGTGGCCACCCTCGCCACTGCTTACCCTGCAGGCAGCACTGCCCCTTTGCACATTAGAAGGGGGGCAAAGTCTAGAATGTTCTAGAGCTATGGTCATGCGTGTTTTTTCTTGACCTGGCAATGAACGAAGATGATCCACACCACCAGGAGGGTGGCTTTGCTCCCTTAGGGGGGCACCTGGCCCCGCTGGGGGGGGTGCATTTCAAAAGAGGCTCCCTGGGGTGATGTGCTGCAAGTCCTGTCTCAGAATGGACTCAGACTCAGTAGTGGGAAGAGGGCTCAGTGCTATTCACAGCCTCCTCAGGGGGAGGGGTGGAGCCAGCCTCCTCCTCCAGCGGGTGGGGCACGGTACACACAGACCTGGGCCTCCCTGCCCCCCACTGCCACCTGGTATGCACACCCATGCACACTCACGAAACATTCACATCCACACACACACAATGTTCACACCCACACACACTCACACGCTCTTACAGTGAAACTCGGAATTCACTCTGAAATGCACATTCGCACACTGGCCTTCATGTGTACAACCTAGAACACACACTCACAGTCGCAGCTCACACACACTTGCACACTCAGAGTGAAATTCAGACTCACGCTCACGCTGTAGTGCACACTGGTTCACAGACGCGCACGCTCACACGCTCCTCTCCGGGGCACTTTTGCACGCTTGCACACTCACTGCCTCTCACATACGCCCATGTGTCCCCAGAGGGCTGCGGGCTCAGGGCTGGGCTTGGGGGGCCCCGAGGGGCAGGCGGGGTGCACGCCCAGCCCCCGGGTCTCCCGCAGTCTCGGCTCCTTGGGGTCACACTTGCTCCTCGGTTCCTGTTCCTCTCTCCTCTGACTCCTGGAAAACCCCAACGCTCCCGGGAGGGAAACGGGCCCTCAGAACAGCGCGGCGCGGTAATTGGAAGTGGCTTGACTCAAATTGCATTTTCTGAGGCGCCTCGAAAGACGGGGTGTGGGCAGGAGGGAGGGGAGGCACTCCAGCCCTGAGCCCACTCGAGCGCCAGAGGCCCCAGCCTGAGGCCTCCGGAGGCCGCCAGCAGTTTGGGGGTTCACCAGCCACGTGGAGGCAAGGGCAGGCCCTAGACCACACCCTACGAGGGAAGCCTGGCTGTGCAGGCAGGGACCACCCCGAGACAGCCTCGCGTCCAGGAGGGCTTTTATAGTCTTGCTAGCTGGTGACACGGCACAGCAGGGATCCCTGACTGAATGCTGGTCCGTGCCCCAGGGCCGTTGCTCCTGCCGATTCCTCTCTGTACTGTCCACATGACCCCTATCATAGCAGCAAGGTTGATGGAGCACTCAGCAGCTTCCTGACAACGGGGCCCTGAACACCTCTCTCACCGCCCCATTCAATCTTTGGGTGCCTTAGGAAAGAGGAATCTGGAAGGTCATCACCTCACAGTGGAGCCAGGGGGCGCAGCCCCTCGCTAAGTGGAGGTGGACTGGGGGCTGGCGGGGGTCGAAGGCTTTGATCTCTTGTTAGCCTGACGGTTACTGGGAAGTCCCGCCGAGTATTGGGGAACAGGAGCAAGAGGGGCTCAGGTCCTAATCACGGGAGATGCGACTCCTAAATGGGACCCCGGTTGAGTCCCCAGGCACCCAGCACTGAGCCCCGATCATGGCGCAGGCTCGGAAGATACATCAGTTGAGTGGAATTAATAAGGAGGAGAAGGAGGAGGGAGGGAGGAGAAGAGGAAAGATGGAGGATGGTAGGTGAGGTCAGAAGGATGGACGGAGGGAAGGGAGAGGGGGCAGAAGGGAGGAAGGAGGGGAGGAAGAGAAAGATGGAGGGAGGGAGGAGTCTCAGAGCCAGAGGGAAGCAGGGCCTGGTGGTGCACACCTGTCATCCTAGTACATGGGAGGCTGACAAGAGGCGGGTTTGAGGCCAGCCTCAGCAACCTAGTGAGACTCTCAGCAACCTCTTGAGACCCTGTTTCAAAAAAAAAAACAACAACAAAATAAAATGTTCCAGGAGGTAGAATATTCTTGGGTTCAATCCCTAAGTAGCATAAAGAAAGAGAAAAGAAAAAAATAAAGAAATCAGAAGGGAGCCAGGACAGTGAAGGGCCCCCCTTAAAGAAAGGCCCCAGCACTGGTGCACCTGTCCCCCAAAGCTAACACATTCCAGCTGCAGCCCTTCCCCCACCCTGTAATACACTCAGCGAATGGGTGAGAAACTGGAGGGTCAGTAGAGGCTGGACACTTGGGAAAGGGCCCAGGCCTGAGATCGCCAGGCGGGGACGAGCCAGGGCGTGCCTCCTTCCTCTGGTCCTCCAGCTGTGGTGGGGGGCCCCACTGTGAGGGAGGCTTGGTCCCGGATCGGCCAGATTGGGCACTACCTACCAGCACTTAGCCACAGGCTAACATGGCTGGAAGACCGACTGAGTAGCCCAGGCAGATGACAGAGCCCCAGGCCTCCACCAGGGCGGGGGGGGGGGCGCTTGGGGGCGGGGGACAAGGATTCAGGACAGAGACCAAACATTGTGACACCACTTTGATTTCTGAACTGTCAGCCCCGGCACACTTTATAGTCCACTGACGCTTGAATCATTTTTTTTTCCCCTCCTGGTTTACTCTATTTCTGGATTATTGTCTATAAGTTTCAAAATGGCCCAGGATCCCTGAGTGGTTTATAAATTAGGGCTGTATTCTGGGAGCACCCACTAGTGCTGCTATATTTTAGGTGGTGTCAGAGTTTCCATTATAAACCCCATTTCTCAGAGGTTTATAACTTGGCCATAAAAGCACACCGAGGCCAGAGGCTCAGAGTGAACCCTGCCAGGCCGCTGGGTGCCTTCCAGGCCTTAGGGGGAACATCCAGCAGGCGGACAGCAGAGCAAGAGGCCAGGCACCGAGGGCTCCCAGTCCTGGTGTGAGGGGTGTAAACCCGGGGGGGCCTCACTCCTGCTGGCTGGGGGAGCCACAGGGTCCAAACAGCAGCCTATACGAATTGCTTGAAAATACACCAAGTGGTGTGTGCAAGTATGAATGTATCACTTTGAATCTCACTATGATATATAATTACAATGCACCAATAAAAGCATTTTTAAAAAGAATTTGGCCAGGCCTGGTGGCGCACGCTTGTAATCCCAGTACTTGGGAGGCTGAGACGGGAGGATCTGGGTTCGTGGCCAGTCTCAGCTACTTAGTGAGGCCCTCTGCAACTTAGTGAGACTCTGTTTCAAAATAAAGAATAAAAAATAGGACTGGGGGTATAGCTCAGAGGTAGAATGCCCCTGGGTTCAATCTCCAATACCACAAAAAAAAAAAAAAAAAAAGAATTTGCATGAATCGCTGAGGCCAGGTTGCTTTTCGGCAGGGAGAGGCTACTTTGCTTCTTGATGGGTGTCCCAGGCCAAGAGCTCTGTCATTCCTGCGTCTCCTTGAAAATGGCAATAATAACAAGAACAATAGTAATAACCCTCCTCTGAGGCCACACGGTCCCTCCCTGTAAGTCACTGACCCAGCAACCAGATACATTCCGGGCTGAAGGGTCATGTTATCATGTTAGGAAGCGAGTCCGCGCTTGGTAAGACAGGACTTGAATCCCACCTGCTGTTTTCATTAAGGAGCCTGTTTAGGACAATGGGAGAGTCCAGACCAGCAGCTCTCAGGCCTGAGGAGACTGAGATGGATGGATGGATGGATGGATGGATGGATGGATGGATGGATGGATGGATGGTAAATGGATGGATAGACAGATGGATGCATGGATAGATAGATAAATACATATATACATACATAGATGATAGATAATAGATAGATGGATGGATGGATAGATAGATAGATAGATAGATAGATAGATAGATAGATAGATAGACAGGTAGATAGCCAATGCCCCAGCCCCCTCCTAGGAATTTTAGCCTCATGGTTGGGGGAGAGCCCAGGCTGGCTATCTTGCTCTGTGACCCCAGGCTAGTGTTGGGAAGGGCACGGCCCTGGAGTCAGACAGATTCAAGTTTATCACGCCTCTGAGACCCACTGCTACTGACACCCTTGGCTATCTCCCCATGTATGCTCCTATAGCAAGAGAAGCAGGGGGGGATGGGCTTCTCCTAGGAGGGTGGGCCAGGGCGCACCACACTGCCCGGAGCTGGTGCATGGGCTGTCACCGTAGCTCCTGCTGTGCGTATTATAAGCAGTCAGGCTAGCCTGCCACAGGAGCCTGCCACGGGAGCCAGGAGGGGAGGAGGACCTAACACTGAGGGCTTCAAAATCCTCGATCCATCAGAACCGAGGTCAAGAATCTCCTGCATGACCCTCAGAATTCTTGGGGCAAAAATGTGTGTCTTGGACGCGTGGCTTTGGCTCCAGCCTCCCCGGAAACTCACATCAAATGAAGTCCCCCGTTAATGTTTATCCCACAGGGGGCGGCGGGAGCCTTGTCCCGCTGCAGGACACCTCTTGACCTTCTAGAAAACCTGGTTCACAAGGAGCACTGTATTTCCTGTTTTTATCTGAAAATGCTGCTCAGGGTCCCTGAGACCTGGGAATCCCTGTGCTTTTGCCATCTCGACCTCAACCTTGGCCTCCTTCCCAGGCCTCCACACCCACCATCGCCCTGCTAAGAGCTGCCTCCCTGGGAGGCTCCTGGGTGCTTTGCATCCTGCTCCTCCCAGAAGCCTCCTGTGTGCTCCTCCTTCAGAACCTACCTTGGGCCTCTGCCTTCCTTGTTCCTCCTCAGCCTGGTGCTGAGCACGTGCGTTGGGCTGGGCAGACTTGGATTGCTTGTGAGCCGCGCCTACTCCTCTCTTGAACTAACCCTCCTTGAAGGTGAGGACTGTGCCTTCTGGGACTGTCACCTACCCCTCTTCCTTCAGGTAAACCAGAATTATACCGGGTGGCACCGGAAGAGACACACTCTAAAGTCAGAAAGCCCCAGGTTCTAATGCCAGAGGGCTTTGAGCACACATTGTCTTGCCTGGGATATGAGATCTCATTCGTATATTGAGTGTTATGAGAAAAGGAAGTACCGATTGCAAGTCATTCTGTATCTTAAAGCACAGTGCTCGAGTGTGGATAATAATTATCACTATTGAATACAAGCTTCTGTTCAGGAAGCACAGGCTGAAGGAGTAGGATTCCAGGTGCCCCTGAGATGCATCTGTACTGTCTCCATCACACACAACATCCAGGAAGCACCCTGGGGTCAAGGAACAGGGAACCAAGCTGGGTGTGGTGGCGCACGCTTGTAATCCCAGCATTTGGGAGGCTGAGACTGGAGGATCCAGGTTTGTGGCCAGCCTCAGGTACCTAGTGAGGCACTCCACAACCCTGTTTCAAAGTAAAGAATAAAAAATAGGGCTGGGGGTATAGCTTGGAGGTAGAATGCCCCTGGGTTCCATCCCCAGTCCTGCAAAAAAAAAAAAAAAAAAAGGAACAGGGAAGCAAGCCATGTGAGGTTCTGGAGCTCAGCACCGCCTATCCTGACCTTGGCAGGAAGTTTCTTACCAGGACTTTGCTGCCAGACCCCAACAAGCTGGTGCAGCCTCCTTCCTATCACTTTCCCAGAGCCTGGCCAGTCCCTTCCCACGGCTGGGGCTCCTGGGCACTTGGGCTTGTGCTGACACTGCGGAGCCAGTGCTTTCCCAGCTGGCCTCCAAGCTCCACCATGCAGGCAGCACCCATTCGCCTTCCCCGTGAGCCCCAGGGACGAGGACCCTGCCGGAGCCAGCTGCAGTCCACAGGGCACTCGTTTTGTTTCCTGACTTTCCTCTGAGATTCCTGGGCTTCTAGTCCAGACTTGGCAATCGCAGGTTTGCCTGGATAAGGGGAGCCAGTCCCCAGGTTGCCCAGCTTCTTCCAAGACCTTCCCCAGCAGAGTGCAAGCTGTCAGCCACAGGATGTTTTGCATTCATTCTTTCATTTGCTCCAGAGTGCTCTGCGCTGCTCACTGTCTGGGTGTCTTCAAGGAGCCAGGGAACAAAGCAGATGAGGATGAACCCTGGGCTCACACTGGAGCCAGGAGAGGTCCCGAAACAGGAGGCACAATGTGTCAGTTACTGTCACTTAATGATGGGAGGACGTTCTGGGAGGGTGTCGGCAGGTGATTTCATCACTGTGTGAATGTCATGAAGTATATTTACTCAGCTGGTATAGCCGGCTACACACCTAGGCTGGATAGCAGAACGCCATCATAAATACGGTCTGTCATTGTCTGTCATTGACTGAGACTTCATGGTGCAGCATGTGACTGTATAATATGTAGCAGGTAATCAGTGACAGAGTAGCAGAGTAGAAAGAATGTGCTTCAGGGGAGGACGAGATGCAATTTCAAATGAAGAGGGACATGAATGAGTCAGGCTTGCTGCAATACTGCTGCAGAATAAACAGCATCGGGATCCCAGTGGCTGAGGTGATAGTCATCAATAGTGTTAATGTTGATTGATTGATTGATTAGTAGCTATCGCATGAACAACAGTGGCATCAAAATGATTTTTAGAGAAAATTATTATTATTACAGAAAAAGGGCAGCTGAGGGGGCTGGAAAGGAGATATCTCTCCCAGCTCTCCTTCCACCAGTGTCTTTCTTATATTGAGAGTTTTAACCAAAATGTTGTACGAAATGATTAATCACAGTCATGTCACGGGATGAGTCAGAGAAAAACATCAAGGTAGTCATGGGTGAATCCAGGAATGAAAGGGTAAAATTCTGGAAAATAAGGGCATTGTCAGGGTCTCTGCTTATCATCAGGGTTCCAGTTTATTGATCTCGTTTGGGGGGAGGGCAGTTTGTGTCCCTCCCGAGCTGGATCAAGATGACCTCAAAGTTGATGACTAAGAAGGCTCCCAACAATAAGTTTTGTTTATTTCTCTCTCTGATTGTAGGCTGCTGCGGTGGCTTTGCCCAGGCCGAGGGGCAGGGGAGAGTCTGTTCTGTGTGTCTTGCCGTAGCATCTGCACTGGGCTTGGTTTTCTGAGAGCAGAGGTTGCTCAAAGCCTCTGCTTAGACACCATGCAGGTCTAAGCAAATCAAGTCATGCAGCCTGGTCTGACATCTGACACAGAAGGAGGGGAGGGAGGAGTGAGGCTTGCTGAACATACAGCATCCTGCTGGAGATACCAAAGGAGCTACTGGAGACTGTCTCTCCTGAGGACAGCCAGGGGGAAAGGGAGGAGGGAGAGATGGAGCTCAAAGTGGGCTGGGGAAGGGTGTCCAGAGAAGAGCAACAGGAAGAGCACAAGCCTCTTCACAGAAGTGTCAATGGCTGCAGGATGACGGGAGAGAATGTGCTAGAAAGGAAGATGGGGGGGGGGTCCCACTGGAAAGACTGGCTTTTTACCCAGGGAGGTGAGAGTGCTGAGGGGTTTGAGTTGACCAGAGCCAACCCACATCCTAGCACACTCCTGCTGGATCCTCTATTGGAGGGGACTGAGGGGGCAAAGGCAGAAGTGGGAGGCCAGGTGGGAGGCGTTTTCCATGATTAGTGTCCAGGGTGGAGCTGCAGGGTGGCAGAAGGAGCAGATTTTAGGAGGATACCGAGGCAGGGCCACCTGCAGGGTCAGGAGTGCCAGTCACCCTGGAATTTCAAGCCAGAGAATATAGACATGTGTGGAGAATCCGTCCCTGGCCTTGTCCCTCCATGCTGGTGGCTCCCAGAAATCTTTAGGACTCCCTGGCTATGGGAGGAGCTCTCTGATGTCTGCCTCCACACTCACGTGGCGTTCTTCCTGAGTATAGAGGCTGGCGCGTGGTGCACGAACACCTACTGTATGTTGACATGCTCTGATGTTGCATGAGCAGCCTACTGTGCCACTATGCTCTGGCATTGCACTTACATCTGTGTGCCATCACACCGTGACACTGCACAAGCACCTACTGTGTGCCACCACACCCTGTCATGGCATGAGCACCTACTGTGTGCTGTCACACCCTCCCATCACATGAGTACCTACTGTGTGGGGTCACACCCTGTCATGGCATGAGCACCTACTGTGTGCCACCCCACCCTGGAAATGCATCAGAGAGTACCAGGGCTGGGAGGAGCTGGAGCGTAGCCTCGGAATGACTTCAGGGCAAGTGAGATTTGTCCTGAGGAGAAAGATGAGACTTTTTTTTTGCATAAAAAAACAACATGTTCCTGAATGCTGCAGGCAGAGTCCTGTGCCCAGGCTCTAGGGTAAAGCCCCAAGTGGACAAGGGGCTGTGAACTGAGGCAGGGATGCTTCTGGCCAGCCAGGGGTGTGAGTGGACAGTAGCAGGAGGGGAGACAAACCCCCACAGTGGGACCCCAGCTGCAGATGTCCAGCCGATCTGTGGGTGCTGGGAACTGAGCACGTCTCAGCTGCCGGGCACGCCAGCTGATTGCAGATAGTCCTGAGGAAAGACCTTCTGCTCAGCATCTGGAGCCCAGACCCTGCACTGGGGGATCCCTGGGTGTCCCCTCAGTGGCATCGCTCAAGGAGGGTTCTCTCTGGCTCTGGCAGCTCCTTGCTCTTGTGACAGTGGAAGACTCCTTACTCTGTTAGGAAGAAGAGACCTTTTAGGGCAGCATCTAAACCCAGACTCTGGCGCCAGACTGCCTCGTCCTCAGCCTGGCGCCACTGCTCGCCAGCTGTGGCTTTGGGTGAGTCACTTAACCTCTCTGTGACCCACTTCCTCGTGGACTCAAATGTGTAATTACTCAGCACAGAGCTCAGTGCTTACCACAAGGGCTCGGTGGCCCGGGTACTCACCCAGCCAGGCGCCACTGGGTTAAACCCAGGCTGGGGCTCTTGCCAGCGCAGGGGACTGCCTCGATGCAAAGGCTGCTTTCCCATGTGCCCCATTCTGCCCAGCCCGGCTCCCCTTGAAGCAAGAGGCACCCAGAGCAAGGGAGAGTCTAGACCTCAGGGATCCCCCAGTGCCTCCCTCTAACCCTGTCCTCTCTGGGAGCTTCAGATAGACCTGATTTTTTTTTTTTTTTTTTTTTTTTTTTGTGGTACTGGGGGTTTAACCCAGGGGAATTCTACCTCCAAGCTACACCCCCAGCCCTATTTTTTATTCTTTATTTTGAAACAGGGTCTCACTAAGTTGCAGAGGGCCTCACTAAGTAGCTGAGGCTGGCCAGGAACCCGGATCCTCCAGTCTCAGCCTCCCAAGTACTGGGATTACAAGTGTGCGCCACCACGCCTGGCTTGATTTCAATTTTTCCAAGCACTTGCAAGTCCACTGTGAGCCCGGAGCCCTTTCCCTTCCTTGAGGCATTTGGTAAGCCCAGGGGATAACTGGTCAGAGGGATGGGAGTCCCAAGCAAGGACCTCTGGACGACTCAGCCTCTGCCTGGGTGCAGAGCCCCCACCTGGATGCCCGGCCGCAGAGTGTGGACATCCTGAGTCTGCTCATCTGTCCCAGCCCCGCATCACACCTTCCCCCATGGAGCTTCCCCAGCCAGTGCGGGAGAACCTGCCACCCTCCCACCCCTGCCGTGAGCCTCCCAGCAGGCTGGGAACGTGCCCGCTGACTTTGTAAGTCTCCGCCACTTAACGAAAAGTCACAGGCTCCACCACAGAGGGGTTTTGTTTGGAACTTGAAACACTTGCTCAAATTAATGACCAAAAATGTCAGATGTGTCCACAGCTAATTATTCATTAGATGCTTAATTAGTGTGGGATGATCATGACATTTTAATGTTATTAATTTTTATACTGTAATAGGAATTAAATTGTTCTGCTGTCCTGAAGCCTCCTGTTGAAGTCACACTGTGGAATTGGGGGCTGGGAGGAGGGGGGGGCTGCGGAGGGGGCAGCTGGTGGCAGCGGGCAGCGCATTGGCTGGAGTCCAGAGCGCACACGCCCCTCCCTGGGCTAGGAGAAGCTTCCTTCAGATCACGGTGCAGCCTCTTCAGCGCTGGGCCCTTTGCATGGCCAAGCTGACAGCAGGAGCAGCTAGAGGAAGGGAAAGGGTAGACCAGATGGCTCCCCAAGGCTCCTTCTTGTGCACAAATCTTAGGAGTTTATGTTCCTCTTTCTTTCTTCTCAAGGCAGGAGGAAAATGGGGGAACCATCCTTAAAATCCCACATGGAAAAGGAGAAGGGACCAAGGCTGTCCCACAGAGGGTCACCCTAGAGTCCGCAGACGTGCCCCCCACTCGACCTCCCATGGTTCACTTCGAAGGAGGTGGTACACACTCTCAGACAAAAGCAGGCCCCGTCTGTCGGCGGAGGAAGCACCAGTGTGAGCCCTTGTGAAAGGGGCACCGCTCTATCATTATTTTATAATTAGGAAAATAATCCATGTTCCTGTTTAGAAATCCAGCCAGACAAGAAAGGAAGATAGTAATAGAAAATTGCATGAAACCCCACTGCCCAGAGATGAGAGCTCTTCGTATTTTAGGGTATGCACTTCCAAACTGTCTTCAGGCACGTAACTATGTGGATGTATGTAAAAATATGCTTGGATGAGACACTGCTATCTCGTAATCTGCTTTTTTCGCCTAATAACATCTCTTGGGCATCTTTTTGAGCCATCAGGTACAAATCTGCAAAATCCTTTTTAGGGGTAACATGATATTCCATCCACAAATGTGCTACAGTGTATCTAACTGGTCTCCGATCAGCATTCGGATTAGTCCTAATTATTCACAATTAATAGGCAGGGTCCTCCTAATCATGCTTTCCTTTCCCTGTTGGTTCAGTTAATCCTTTGGGATACATTTCTAGAGATGGCATTGCTGGGTCACAGGGGAACTTCTTCCTCATAGGAGGGAAAGTTTGAGGCCACTTGTACCTGTGACCATGGCCAAGCATTTTACCGCCCGCCCCCCACACACACACCAGAAAAATGGGTGTATGATCCTATCTGAGGGAGAGTGAGAACTGTAGGAACCAGCGCAGAGCCTGGTACTTAGTAGGTGCTGCTACATGTGTAGCACACTATGCTCTTAGTTCACAAAGCACTTTAGTATACATTGTTTACTATGCGCTTAGTTCACAAAGCACTTTAGTATACATTGTTTCATATGATCCTATTGTTCCATAGGGAAGAACAAGTATGAAGGACATGAGGGCTTAAGAAGAGCTTGGATAAATTCTTGAGTGGGGGGTTCCAGTTTTGCTGGTGGGGAGAGGGAGGTGATATCTGGGGCTTGTCCTTAAACCTGCGAGGTCAGAGGCCTCTGGGGCAGTCAACACGTGCCTCCTCTGCTTCTTGTCACCCCCACCAGAGAAAGGATATGACGTTCATTCTGTCCTGGGAATGCACTTTGTGCTTTGGAAGAATGAGACCATTCCAAAACAGATAGGGGAGTCCAAGCAAAGGTTTGAGCCAAGGTCCTGTAAAAAGAAGTCCTGTCTTGAGAGGTGGTGGTTCCCCAAGGTGACCTGGAAGAACCCTTCTGCACCTAGCTCTGATCTGAGCCAGGGACCTTTCTGAGGTTGTGCCCCAGCTAAGTGAGCTCGGGCAACCAGCAGACTGACCAGAGATTTTTGGTTCTCCAGCCTGGAGAAGAGGGCCAAGGGTTCAGAGAAGCTTCTCCCATTCAGAGCCATTTGGGCCAGGTGTGGTGGTGCACACTTGTAATCTCAGTACTTGGGAGGCTGAGACAGGAGGATCACAGGTTCACAGCCAGCCTCAGCTACTGAGTGAGGCCCTCTGCAACTTAGTGAGACCCTGTTTCAAAATAAAGAATAAAAAAATAGGGCTGGGGGTGTAGCTTGGAGGTAGAATGCCCCTGAGTTCAATCCTCAGTACCGCAAAATAAATAAATAAGTAAATAAATAAATAAAGTACATTTGGGTGGCTAAGTGACACCCCCGGGGCCTGATACAAGAAAGAAATGTATGTAGTCACAGTCGAGTTATAGTAGGAAGAACACACCCACCAGGGGTTTGAGTCTTACCCCCAAATCCTAGGCTGGCTGTAGTCTCTTCTTATGCAATTTAGAAAAAGTAAAAATAAAACTAAGACCTGGTAAAATGAAGCGTCTTCTAAGGTGAGGCTGCACCTCCGAGAGGCTGAGCCACCCCTGGCCTGCTCCCCTGTGCCTCCTCTTCCTTCTCCTGCACCTCTCTATTCTGGCTCTGGCCCTCATCTAAGGCAGTGGTATTAAAAGGCCCAGCAAGGGCCCAGTGTGGGCATCTCAATACCCCCACAAGCCTCGAGCACGGAAGGGTCTGTTTAGGTGAAGGCTGATCATGGGGTCCCTGATGTTCCCACCCGGCAGCCGCCGGCGGGGAAGGCACCGCCACTTCTCCCCGTAGAAGTCAGTCCATGAACAGAACATTGGAGAGAGGGCACTGTGTTCACGCAGGGCTGCTCCAGGGGGAGGGGCCCCGCTCACCCGCGCAGTGAGGACTGCATGTGTACAGTTCCATTTACTGGGCTCCTCTTGGACTGGGAAGCGCCCCGATCTCGGCACCCCCCACCCCTCCAGAAGCCAAATGTCATAACAAACTCACGGAGCCCCACACCCTGTGGGCACTGAGCAAACGCAACCTCCCTTCTGAGGTCAAACTTGGCAATTCTCCCATTAAGTGCCCCCCCCAAAAAATGGCCCCGAGAAAGCCGCAGGCTTGCCAACTCCTTCACCAGAGGCTGTCCCAGAAGCCTAGGGGAGGGGACCCTGGTCCCGCGCCAGGAGTAGAGCCCTCCCAGGAAAGGAAGGCAGTCCCCAAGGAAATCCCGTCCCTCCTCCCTGCCCCACTGGCCACCACCGCCAACAGCCTGCTCCAGATGAAAGGGAAAAGGAGGATCAAACTGTTAATGTGCCATTCAAGTCCAGATCTTACCAGATGTTCTAATTAGACAGCTCCTCAAATCGTCCCAAGCTCGCTTACAAAGTGAGGTGCCCAAAGTGCCCGACACCAGCGTGGAGCCCCTCGCCGGCGGGCAGGAGTTCTGGGGGGACCTCACTTGTTTCCCTGGGGCCTTGGCAGGTGGGCAGGGAGAGGTGGGGTGCGGTGTCTTCACCCAGGCCTCCCACAGCGGGATCTGGGCAGGGGGAGCTTGGCACACCTGGAAGCCCCTCCCAGGAGTCCAGGCTGCTCGGAGCTGGAGACGGGGCTTCAGCTGCCTGCTGGGCACCCCTTCCCTCAGTAGCAGGTGACCCTGGGCTCACCTCTGCCCTGTCCTGTTGTCCCACCTGCTCCTCCTCCAAGGGCCCCCGTCCCTCTGGTGTGCCCAGCGACTCAGCTCCTGAACACTTCCGGCTCTTCTCTCCTCTCTGCCTGCAGGGCCACCGCCCTCTCCAGGTTTTCTCATCTCTGTTCTCGACAGCTGTCGCCGTCCCCAGCTCATCTCGGGGTATCAGCAGTCCTACACTGGTCCCCTGCCACAGTGCTGTCAAAATGGACATCTAAGACACGTCACTTCGTGTCCCTGTCCTGCGCAAGCCTTCAAAGGCCTCTAGTCCTATGGGGGGTGAGGAAGGACTTCCCCAGCAGGGCTCGGTGCCTTTTGAGAATGCCCCCCACCTGCCAGCACCCCAACCTTTTCTCTAGGGCTTCACGCCCACCACACCCACCTGTGGTGTCCGCACCAGGGTCCCTCTCTCAGGTTTCAGCACACCTCCCTGGGATGCCTCCTCTTCCTCCTCCTCCTTCCAGAAATACGTCAGCCAGGTACGGCGGTGCACGCTTGTCATCCCAATATTGGGGAGGCTGAGACAGAAGGATTGCAGGTTGGAAGCCAGCCTCATCAACTTAGTGAGGCTCTTAGCAACTTAGACTCTGTTTCCATGGCTTGCTCCAGGATGGCTGTTGTGTGGGAAGGAGGGAAGCAGGCTATCGCTGGCTGAGGACGCCTCCGTCCCCACTGTCATCTTTCTGCCTGCCTGTCGTTCCAGCTGAGGTCATGAGAACTATGCCACACCACCATCTGCCCAAAGAAAGTTCCAGCAAAGTCGTGCCCTCTATCCAAACTGTCTGGCCAGTGTGTGGGGCTGATGCGTGTCAGAGCAGATGTGGGTTAGCCATGGCCCCAGCCGCCCCCAGGAGCTCTCCTCTGTATATCTCTGTCACATTTGTGCCTGGCACTGGAGGAAGGAAATCTGATTCTTAGCCACATGGAAGGGCACAGAACTGGGAATTATTTGATGAGTGGCCAGGCACTGGGGTGAGGCCCTGGGCAGGAGGTGTGGCCAGCAGTGGACTGCACTGGGTTCCAGTTCCTGTGACTGGACTATCAGCCACAGGTGTCTCCTAGCAGACATGAGTCCAACACTGGAAGGATCTGGCCAAAGGGAATGTTCCTCCCGCGCTGATGGAGAAGCACCAGGGGACCCGTGGTGTGCCCACAGCCTTGCAGTCCCAGGCTGCCGTGCTAAAGGCCCAAAGAGCCCTGCAGCCCCTGCATCTTGCTGCAGAAGTAGGGAACGAGACACAGCTTGAGAAAGGCCTGACACCTCCTCAACTCGCAGTCCCCACGGGTCCTTCATAGCTCCTTCCAGAGCAGTTTGACCCAGGCCAGCCTTCCCCGGAACACCAGGAAGTCCCTTCAGACAGACAGACAGACAGACAGACAGACACACACACACACACACACACACACACACACACACACACACGTGCCATCTTCCCAATATTTCACTAGCCAGCACTCCATACGAGTGGCTCTCAATGCCCATCTTCAATCCTAGAGCTGGTGATGAAGTTCTCATCAGGCTGTGGGGAAGGGGGGTTGGAATATGGTGAGCTTTTCATAAGCAAAGTGTTCACAAAGACCATCTTCTCCATCCGTGGCCTGCCCACTTTTACCACACTTGAAAGGTCCTCTGTTTTACGACAGCACGGTGGCAGTACATAGGGTGATTGTTTTTTAATGACTTATTTGGCCACTACACGACAACATCCCTGTCTCTTCCTCCTCATTTTTAATTGGAATTTTAATTAAGATAGTTGTAGATTTATACACAGTTGTAGGGATTAATGCAGAGATCCCCATTCCCTTCACTCGGTTTCCCTCAGTGGTAACGTGTTGTAGAAAACTAGTACAATATCACAGCCAGAATGTGACCTTGATACAGTTCACCAGACTTGCTCGGTTTTCCCCACATCCACTTATAATTATTGCATGGATGTGCACACACGTCTGTGTTTGCTCCTATGCAATTTCACCAGGCATGTAAGTTTGTGTTTCCACCACCACAACCAAACTACTGACAGGAAATTCACCCGAGTGATTAAGTGTGTCAATAGTTCATTCCTTTTTATTGCTGAGTGGCGTCCCGTGGTACTAACACAACACCATTTGTCTAACCATTTACTTGTTGAAGGACAACTGGGTCTTTCCACTCTTGGGCTATTACATATAAAGCTGCTATAAACATTATATATAGGGTTTTATGTGAAGAGCATCATCTTTTTCCCCTCTGGGATAAATACCCAAGGGTGCAATTGCTGTGCCAGTTAATAGTTGCATGCTTAGTTGTGTAAGAAATTGCCAAACTGTTGGTATAGAGTGTCTATACCACCTTCCTGCTCCCACCAACAGTATACCAGTGACCCAGTTTCCCCGAATCCTCTATGTTTTATTTGAGACATTCTGATGGGTATATAGTAATGTCTCATTATGGCTTTAATATACATTTCATTTCTTAAAGCTAATAATGTTGGACATCTTTTGGTGAAATGTCAATTCAAGTCTTTGGCTCATTTTCTAATTGAATTGTTGATTGTTTTTACTACTGGTTGTTGTTCTTTTTATATTCTCTATACTAGTCCTTTGTTGGATGAGTGGTTTGAAAGTATTTTCTCCCAGTTGGTAACTAACTTATCTTTACATCCTGTTCACATTGCCTTTTTCAGGGGAAAAAAATTCAATTTCAGTAAAGGCCAATTTATCAATTTTTCCCTCTATAGATAACACTTTAGTATCAAGCTGCCTAGTGTCAGATCCCACATATTTTACTAAAGGCTTTATAATTTTACATTTGAGTTCATGATCTAGTCTTAGTTAATTTTTGTATAAAGTCTAAGGGTTGCTTCCTTTCATTGTTGGTTTTTTTGGGGGGGGAGGTTGTTTGGGATTTTTTTATTTGTTTTTTTGTCCGATGGATGTCCAATTGTTCTAGCACCATTTGTTGGAAAGATTAATCTTCCTCCATTTAATCATTTTTGGACCTTTGTTGAAACAAGGTGAGCATGTTTGTGTGGGGATATTTTTGGGTTCTAGATTCTATTCCATTGATCTATGTGTCTCTCCTTCCTTTGACATTAAACTGTCTTACTTGCTGTTGTGCAATAGTCAGACTCAATATCACACAGAGTGAGCCCTCCTACTTTATTCTTTTTTGCCAAGACTGCTTAGGCTATTCTAAGCCTTTATATTCCTGTGCCTTTCCATATAAGTTATAGGACACATTTGTCTACCCATTTTGATAAGAATTGCATTAAGCCTTTAGGAAAATTTGGAGAGAATTTACATCTTTACTATGTTTAGTCTTCCAATCCATGAACAAGGTATGCCTTTCACTTGTCAGGTCTTCTTGAATTTTGCTTATCAGCACTTTGTGATTTTCAGACTACAGATCCTGAACATGTTTTGGTAAAGTGTATGCTTCAGAATCTCATTTTCTTTGGCATTATTGTAATTGATATTGTGTTTTTAATTTTGCTTTCCATGTGTTTGATATTTGGATATAGAAATGAGTAGATGTTCTGTGTTGACCTTGTCTCTCATAACTTTGCAGAACTCACTTATTAGTTCTAAGAGATTTCTCTTTTCCATGGGTCCCTTGGGATTCCCTATGTCATCTGTACAGCCCCTTGCATTGCCTCCCGTCTGGTCCATCTGCCTCCTCCTGATTTACTGTCTTAGAACTCCCTCTGCTGTGCTGGGTCAGGGTGGTGTTAACACCTTGCTCTAAGGGAAAAGCATTCGATTTTTCATCATTAAATTTATGGCACCTGTAGGGGTTTTGTAGACACTTTTTATTGAGTTGAGATAATTTTGCTCTATCCTTAATGTGTGTGAACTTGGGAACCTCCCGTTTGCACCTGCCACAGTCCTGCTTCCCACATCCACCCTCCCGTTCAATCTTCCTGGGCCCCTCTTGGACCCTTGGTAGGCGAGGGGTGCACAGCTTCCAGCCCAGGTTCTTGGCTCTCCAGCCCATCTCCTACCCCACCAACCCCACCCTCTAGGCTGTGCGAAGCCTTCTGTCCCAAGCCATATTCTCAGCCAGAGCCAAGGAAGAGAGCGACTCCAAACCAGTGCTAGCCATTCATCTCTTCATGTGTTCTCTCATTCACTCATTCAGCCAGCCCTGAGTCCTGGAGACCAGGCTGGGCCGGGGAGCAGAGACAGGAAGGGTCTGGACTCTGCTGTTGGGAAGCCCCATCTGACAGGCCCCCTCCAGGGGCCCCTCGTTCTAGCCCACCACATCACACGTGACTGTGTGCGTCTCTGCTCTCTTCAGGGTGGGCCGGGACCAGCGCCAGCTGTGGCTCCAGGAGTTGCTGTTCTCTTCTTCGGGGAAACATTCAGCTCCAGCAGCCCCGAGCCCACCGCCCCCTTGGCTGCCCTGCAGCAAAGAAAGCAGCCTGCTGGCCCTGGGACCCCATCCGCCCCCTGCCATATAAGCAGCTCCCCCCGCCTCCTCCTCCTGCCCCAGCTCCTGACACTAGAACTTTCTGCAGGCAGGACAAGCTGCCTACTCTCCACAGCCACGGGAAGACACCCTATTGCTGTCCTTGGTTTTTGTTTTGTTTTTTTGTAATCAAGGGAACAATTTCGGTCTATGCAATTCTCTTTAATAACAGCAATATTATTATTATCATCAATGTGGCCTCCAGGCAGAGTCTCACTCAATTGGAGAGTAGCTGAGCTTATGGTTTCTGCAGAGCACTTCTGAGCAGCATCGGGCCAGCCCCAGGGAGGGGGCGGGCTCGGGCCCAGCGGGAAGATGATGACAGGTAGGAAGAAATCCCTGGGGATTATGCTGTCATTTCAATATCTGGAAAGCCGCCCACCTTCTCCTGCCTCCTGCTCCTCCTCTCCTCCACCTCGGGCCATGGCCAAGGCAGGACAGGCCTGACCCTGGCATTCCATTTGTCGGCATCCATTAAGTACCTTCTGACCATGTGCTAATTACAGCCTAGGGCCGGGCGGACAGGGATGTCCCGGAGGCTGCTCACAGTCTCAAAGAGGAGACAGGCAGAACCTGTGGCTGGTCCCAGAGACTGTAGGACCCAGAAAGACTTGGTTAGGTGTAGGCTCAGGTGGGTGGTGTACTTGCCTGGCTGCAAAATTTAAGGGGGCCCCCAAAACCCAGAGAGTGTGTGTGTGTGTGTGTGTGTGTGTGTGTGTGTGTGTGTGTGTCTGTGGTTCTGGAAATTGATCCCAGGGGCCTTCTACCTCCGAGCTACACCCCAACCCTATTTTTTATTCTTTATTTTTGAAACAGGGTCTCACTAAGTTGCAAAGGGCCTCACTAAGTAGCCAAGGCTGGCCTCCAACCTGCGATCCTCCTGTCTCTGCTTCCCAAGTATGAGGATTACAAGCATGCGCCACCACGCCCGGCTTAATACGATATTTTTAAAAGTGAAAATTAATGTAAAAAAATCCATGATGAACAAAATATCAACATTTTAAATAAAGATGAGGAAAGGACATGGAAGTGCAGAAAAGAGGTTTCCAGGAGGGAGGAGAGGCCTGAGACCGGCTCCCCGCCTCCCCCTCTACACACACCTTATCATACCTCTCAAACCACGGTCTCCTGCGGCGGAGGCTGGACCCAGACCCCCCCCCCCCGCATCCCTTTCTGCCAGCAGAGCTCCAGCAGACAGACCCTGCACCCCTTTCCTAAGCTGCCACACACTCCTGGACAGTCTGCCTGCGCTGGGCAGTGGCTGCTCCTGGACCTCCGCGCCGTGGGGAAAACCGAGGCCTGGAGCACCGCAGCCGGCCTGGGCTTGGCACCCTGCTCATGGTAACCTTGTGGGGGTGCAGAATGGAGCCCCCAAAGCCACTTGGAAGGCACAAGAGTCAGGCACAGAAACTGGAGGGTCAGGGACAACAGTGGGCCGAACTCGAGTGCTTGACGGTCCTCCCAGCAGCAGTGACCTCCAGCAAAGAGGGGCGCGGCGTGCCTGGCGTGGCAGAACTGGGGGTCAGCTGCTCACTTGGGGAACACCAGCCAGGGCGCTGGAGGACCATCCGGGCCTCCTCGGGGCCTGCTCGGAGGGCGCAGCTCCAGTGAGAAGGCTTTCCAGGCCTCCAGGAGCTTTGGCTGAATAATTGACTCTAAGTCACCGGGCATGAAGCCACTCTCCTCCTCCCTGCGGCCTGCATTGCGCAGCACCCACCTTCCAAATAGGGGGACTTCCAGTGCCGGGAGTGGCTGTCCCCCCAGGGCTGTCTGGGGCCTGCCTCTTCCCTCCCATGCCGGGAGCAGGGTCCCCAAGCCTGCCTGGCTGCATCCCCAGAGCCCAGCCACTGAGGCCGGCTTTCTATGCCACGACCTCATTTAAGCCTCCCACCACCCCCTGAAGAAGGGTGACTGTTGTCAGAGGAGGCTCAGACAGGGGACTTTTACTTGCCATCTAGTGGCGGGTCGAGGATCTGAATGGAGTCACGGGGCTTGGGCTGTAGCTCAGTGGCAGGGTGCTTGCCCAGCGTGTGCAAGGCCCCGGGTTCTATCCTTGACACCACCAATCAATCAATCAATAAAATATACACACACAATAATCATGAATAGAGTCATGCTCTTAGCCAATACGTGATGTTTGTCCCAGCCCTGCACAATTCATTCTTTTTTTTTTTTTTTTTTTTTTTGCGGTACTAAGGATTGAACTCAGGGGTGTTCTACCTCTGAGCTATACCCCCAGCCCTATTTTTTATTCTTTATTTTGAAACCGGGTCTCACTAAGTTGCAGAATGCCTCACTAGGTAACTGAGGCTGGCCGCGAACCCGGATCCTCCAGTCTCAGCCTCCTGAATGCTGGGATTACAAGCGTGCGCCACCTGGCCCGGCACAATTCATTCTTAACAGTCTCCCTCTGGCCAGATGGGCAGCCCCGGGTCAACCTCTGGCCTTGAAGCACAGAAGAGATTCCCCAGCTGGCTCGTGGGGTCCCCGAGCTGCTGAAACTTGCTCCTGGGACAGGAAAGCCCTCAGGGAGCTGGGACAAGACCCAAGGGTGAGAACCAGCTCAGATCCCGGGGTCCACCTCCTCGGAGTGGTACCCAGGATGGGATGGGGCAGGTTCCAGGAGGCATCAGGGGAAAATCATGCAGTTGACTTGGGGCTGTGCATCTTGGGCATAAAAGAGGCGGGAATGCTCACCAGATATGCCAGCCACTTCCTCTTGGAAGTCACTAGAGGAAGCTGACTCAACTCAGAGCCAGGAAGCCAAAGGCCCGGCTCTAGTGCTGTGCCTGGTTCCATTAAAGGGAAAGGAAAGGGAAAGGGCTCTTCACCGGAGGGCCCTCCCCTCCCCCTCCCCACGCGGGCCTGTGGCTCTCAGGCTTCACAAATGTCAGCCTGTGCTGGTCTGCTCTAGCCCCTTCCTTTTTGGCAAACGGCCAGAGAGGCAAACACAGCGCTAATGCCCTAGAGACGGCTCCCAGGAGACAGGAAAGTTTAGAGGGCACGGTGGGCCAGGCGCCTAGAAAGGGGCCCCAAGGCCACTAGGGAGAGTCCTGGTGGGGGTGGGGCAGTGTTAAATGGAAGTGGCATACTTTAATGCAAAGCCCAGCACTTGGTAGCTGTTCAGTAAGTCATGGACGGCCATGATCAGGATGAAGTGTAACCCAAGATGTGAGGCTGTCAACATGTCCAGAAGAGGCTGGGCAGGAAGTTCCCCAGCTCAGGCAGACGTCCCAGGAGGGGCACTGGCTGGCCATGCCCAGTCTCGTATGCCCTACCCCCCCACTTCCATACCCACTGAGGACTGAACTGAGCCTCCCTCAGGCCCAGGAGAGGCAGACCTGCCTGCCCCGGGTGGGCTCAGCAGCTCAGCCAGCTTTCCTTACGACATCCCTTCCCCGGACCTTGTAGTTCCACCTGCAGCCGCCACCTGCAGAAGGTCCCAGGTGTGCGAGGCTGCTGCTCTGTGGAGCCACCTTGTCTCAAGCTGCCGCCAGCCTCAGCTCACCCCCTCCCCATCACGGACGTAACCAGAGCTTCACGAAAGGGACTGAGGCTCATAATTTAAGAAGTAATTTGTTATTAGTGTGGCACTGATGCATTGAGCTGACCAAAGTGCCTTTCAGCAGATTATTATTAAATATTAAGTCTATTGATTTGATGCAGAACGGTGAGCTGGCCAGTTCCTAGAAGCTGGGGATGTGCATTTGTTTCCATGATTTATGGAATTGAGCCCCCCTCCAGGGAACCTCACGAATGTGACCATCCAGCGCGACACAGGTGTCCTCCTGGCAGCTCTCAGAGCTGTGTGACATAGACAGGGCTGGAGGGTCAGCGAGTTAAGGAAGCTTCCCAGGGCGGCACAGCTGGAGTGTGGCAAAACTCGATCGTCTGAGTCAAGCCTCCCTCTGCTGCTCTGAAACTGCACCAGGCACGAGATAGGGACCCGTTAAATGTGCATTATGATTCTGGACCCATCAGTGAGAACGTGGAGTTTTGTATTCACTAAAGTATTTCTAGCACAGAGTAATCCCTTAATATGCTCGACAAGTATTAAAAGAGAAGGATGGATGGATGGATGGATGGATGGATGGATGGATGGATGGATGGATGGATGGATTAAAAGATAGATAGAAGGATGGATGGATGGATGGATGGATGGATGGATGGATGGAAGGAAGGAAGGGAAAGAAAAGAAGAAGGAAGGAAGGAAAAGAAGAAGGAAAGAAGGAAGGAAGGAAGGAAGGAAGGAAGGAAGGGAGGAAGAAATTTTAGACAGAGCCATGAGTACGGTGATATAAGACAGTCACAGTGTTTCTGGCTTGATGCATCCTCCAAGTCTCGAAGCCTGTGTGTTCTTCAGCCTCTCCAGGCCCTGTATCCTTCATCTGTAAACAGGGTGAGAAATCATGGCGCCTGACCCATAGGCGCACGAGGAGGGCTGAACATGGAGACCCGCTTGTGTACCGCCAGGCGTGGAGTGAGCCTCCAGGCGCTGCTGACGCAATGCACAGGGACTCCAGGTCCCTGAGCATCTAGTTCCAGGGACCCCAGGAGAGGAACCACAGGTCCAGGGAGGAGGTGAACACTGGCCCGCTGGGCTCTCAGAGCAAATTGGGCGTGGGAGAGGCATGCTCAGCTCCCCTAAGCTAGGGCCTGCCCTCTGGGCAGTTCCAGAAATGCAGGTCAGCTCTTGGTCACTCCCTCGGCCTCTTTGTTCTTGAGAGTTTGAAGTTGAGCGTCTTTCATTAATGAAAGGAACTTTAAGAAAGGGAAGCAAGGAGCTGGGCGTGATGGCACACGCTTGCAATCCCAGTAGTTGGGAGGCTGAGACAGGAGGATCACAGGTTCACGACCAGCCTCAGCTACTTAGTGAGGCCCTCCACAATTTAGTGAGACCCTGTTTCAAAATAAAGAATAAAAAATAAGGCTAGGGCCGGGCGTGGTGGCGCACGCTTGTAATCCCAGCATTCGGGAGGCTGAGACCGGAGGATCCAGGTTCGCGGCCAGCCTCAGCTACCTAGTGAGGCACTCCGCAACTCAGTGAGACTCTGTTTCAAAATAAAGAATAAAAAATGGGGCTGGGGGTGTAGCTTGGAGGTAGAATGCCCCTGAGTTCAATCCCCAGTACCGAAAAAAAAAAAAAATAAGGCTAGGGGTGTAGGTCAGAGGTAGAATGTTTTGGGGTTCAATCCCCAGAACTGCAAAAGAAAAGGGGGAAGAAAGGGTGAAAGAAGAGGAAGTCACAGGGCCACAGGAGCTGCAGAGAAACTGGCCCTGAGGTCCGAGGACTGAGGGGCATAAAGCCCTTCTTGGTCCAGCCTAGCAGGCAGCTCCTTGAAAGGAAAGGTGGGGTTCTGCCTGGAACTCCTGAGTGTGGACTCAGATAGCAGTTGGGGCCCAGTACTCAGCACCTCGCTTTCCCTGCCTGAGTTCTGGACCTTCCGAGGGAGAAAAGAGGATAACTCGAGGTGAGCTTGTGGCATTATTCCTGACAGAGGGGCTGGGCCCAGCTGTGAGCAGCAGCGGGGACCTTCCCAGCCGTGTGGCTACACTAGGAAGCTGCCCAGGTCCAGGGTGACAGTGAGGATATGCCCAGCTGTGGGGCTGCAGTGGGGACCCCAGAACCTGTCCGGGACTCCCTGCCACAGGCGCCTGAGTCCTCTCCAGCCTCCCTCCAGGGCAGGCCCTTCCCAGCCCAGCTCCCTACAGGGTGGAGAGGGGGCGCCCCGTCCTCCGCAGGGAGGCAGGCAGTGGGGAAGAGAGGCAGGTAGGCTGCATAGCCTGCAGTCCTGGGCCATGGGGCGTCCTGGGTCCGCAGACCCCCTCCTGGGCTGAGTGAGCTGGGGGACAGGGAAGGGCCCCATCACCACTCTACCTCTGAAGGAGCCCCGGGAGGGAAGCCAGGGGCTCCTCCACAGGCCTACAGAGGCGGAGTATCCACCTTCCACTGTGTGGTGTGTCCAGAGGGGCAGGACGATGAGGGTCACTGGGTGTCTCGGACTTAGCTGGACAAGACCCTGGACTCCTTCCAACAGCTTCTGCCTTCTGAAGCGATATGGTCAAGTCCACCTGGGCTGGGCCTGGCCCCAAGCCATGCCCCCCAGCCTCCTGGGCCTCCTTTTCCAGGTCCTAGCCCAGCTCAGCACCCCCTTCAGAGCCTCAGGGGACCCCTCAGCCACGGAGAAGACCCCCTCGGACCCCTCCCACCATCACCCACCCAGCCCTCCTGCAGCCTCTTATCTGCCAATACAAAGCCATACATCTCGGTGTGTGACAAATCACTTTTTAATTGCCTCAAGGAAGAAATCCATTAGTCTCTCCCTTACGTGAGAACCATCCTAATCTTTGGCAGAGCCCAGGCTGGCTGGAGGGGTGGGAGGGAGGGAGGGAGGGAGGGAGGCTGGGGGCCCGCAGGCTATTTTTAGTTTGCATCCACCACCCGGACTCTGAGCCTTCATCGTAAAAAGAGAGGATTAAATCTTCCTGACACTCTTCTCCGCCACCTCGGGAGAGCTCGCCACAGCCCCGAAAAGAGATGCCGCCTAAAAGGGTGCATTAATTGTCCACGCGGATCTGTGCCACATTGCACACCAAGTCCACTTCCCCAGAAACAGGCTGCAGAGGGCCCCCGGGGCGCTGCCTGCATCTTCGCTGAGTCCAAGCCTGTCCAGCACTGCCCTCTGCAGCATGGGCTCCAGCTGCCCAGGGCTGGACAATGGATGGTCCCAGCAGAGAGGGGCTGTGTCCTGGGCAGGGGCTCCCCCTTCCTGAGACCACAAAACACCACTCAGGTCCACCAACAGTCAACCAAAGAGAGGCCAGCAATCGGCTATGACTAGGGCTCACCCTTGACTCGGGGACATGGAAACAGGCTCGCCTTTGCCCATTACAAACTCTCCTGTGTCGATTTTGTTAAAGATGCCCAAAGAAAGTTAGGTGGTAGGGAGAAGAAGGAAGAGGAGTTCCCACCAAGAAAAGGAAGAGGGCCAAGATCTGGAGACCACAGCCCAACCCCCTGGCCGGCCAGCCACCCCCCAGCTGCCAGTCCATGCCTATGGGTGGCTGGGGCCCCGAGAGTGTTAGCAGATGAGCGGGGGACTCTGGTGGCGAGGGCTCTGATGGACTGACACAAGTCCTCTGAAGTGACAGGGCCACAGCCCCCGGAGGACAAAACCCGCTGAGAGCCCAGAGCCACTTTGGGGGCCAGGAAGCTGCCCCTCTTCTCAGGGCCGGGTGTTTCTCTAAGAAAGCTGGCTGGTTTGCAGGGCAGGCGGGTCTTGGCATGGGAAGGTGTGAAGTCAGGACCGGCTTTGAGGCGTTAAAGTGAGACTGTGGGAATAACGGAGACACCGGCTAGAGACGGGCAAAGCTACTTCACGCCAGGCTAGCTCTCTCTCTCTCTCTCTCTCTCTCTCTCTCTCTCTCTCTCTCTCTCGTTCCTGGCCAGGGAACGGTAGCCATTTGCAAATGAGAGAAATCCTAGGATGTGTGATGTGCACAGATCAGCGAGATTTGGTCCAGGACTGCCTGGAGGGACTCACCCTGCAGGCTGAAGACCTGGCCACCTCCTGCCCCTGTCTCTGCACCACAGCCAGCCCCGGGGGATGGTGCCCCCAGCCAGCTGCCGGCCCTGTGAGCCCCGTGGGCATCTTTCAAAGAGGCATCAGCTCACAGGAACCCACAAGGCCACCAAGTGTAGAGACAGCACATCTTGACCCGGGTGGCTCACGGGGACCTCTGGGATATATATATTTTTTTAAATCAGAATGAAATGCACTAATACTATTATTTCTGTGCATGAGCTTCAAGGTTACCAAGTTTAGGTTCCACCTGATGCTAATAATCTTAATTGTAAATCCTTTATTTATAGACTCAGCTCTAACAGCCTCCGCGCGGTATTAAAGTAAACGCTGACGGAGGCAGAGGTGGGCTGAGCATCCCCGGCAGCCTCATCGTCAGGAGCACGAGTGACAGGGCTCATAAAACCCCACCGCTCCCTCCCCACCGCAGTCCCAGGGGGGACAGCCACGGAGATTCTTATGCAGAATAAATTCCACTGCATTTTCAATAACCAGTAACTGCATCTGACTCAGCGCTTTGGGGTGAGGAGGGGGGAGGGGCTTTGAGGCACAATCCAAGGACAGGGAGGAAGGGGCAGCCCCGGAGGTCACTTTGTCCTTGCCCCTCAGGCTCCTGGCTTCTGCTTGGGGTTCTGGGTTCTCTGCCTTCTGGCTCACTCCCCACAGGAGGCCATCATGTGGCTTGAGACAAGCAGTTAGAAGTTCCCAGAATTCAGTTCGGGTCCTGGAGCTGACCAGGCCTGAGAACGGCCGAGCCCAGGGTTCCCAGTTCTGGGAAGAAGGTAGCGCCAGGGCTGGGTGCAGGCCTGGGGGTCCCTCCTGCCTGCTCTTCTCCAGCCAGGATGGGAAGAGCCGTCTCTAAGGACACCAGGCCCATGTGGGGCGTATCACAGCAAGGCAGGTGGCAAGCCAGGTGCAGGGCCTGGGTCTGGGTGGCAGTGCTCCCTCTAAATGGCAGACCGACCCAGGTCTTCCCTCTTGCTTCTGCCCCTCCGTGCTGCCCCCTGGGCTGCAGGGCGAAGCTCTAATTCCCTGGTGGGTCCCCTGAGCTGCTTGCGGTGAGCCCCACGGGCCAGGGTCCCATTTAGCTCCTGTGGCTACTCCTCCAGCCTGCTCTCATCTCCCTCCTGCTCCCAGTCCCTCTTGTCCTCTCAGATGTCACCTCCTCCATGGAGTTGCCCAGACCGAGTATGGCCAGGTGTGCCCCAGCCCCGGTCTTCCTCCCTGTAGAAGTGTCGGCACACGGCCTAACCAGGAGGGACGCATCGCCCCACGCTTTATGGGGCGGAGTGTGATTAAGTGGATGGGGCATCGGGGTGGTCTCTGTAAAGGACACTTTTTCCATGTCCCTCTGCTAGTTGGACAGCAAGTCTGAGCAAGCAGAGCCCCCACTCCACACAGTCAGCAGAGTAACAAAAGGATGCTTTCAGTCCTACCCCCTGTGCACAGAGAACCACAGCCGCCACCGAGGGCAGGCGGCCCCTCCAGCTTCAGAGGCCAGAGAGGCAGCAGTGTGCCACACAGCGCAGACTGCAGAGCTGACACAGCAGGGCTCCGTGCACGCCAGGCCGGCTGCAGCGGTGGTTCCAGCCCACGCTCAGGCCTGCACTTGGGAACCAGCCAGCCTCAGGGTGGGAGGCTGGAGGGCTGAGCTCACGAGGCTGTCTTCTGGAAGCCAGGCCTCTTCGGGAGCGCTGGCAACCCAGTTTCCCCAAGAGGAGCCTCCTGGTGCAGGGACTGGAGCCGCCTATTCCCCCGGAAGCTTTGCAGCCTGTCCTTGTTGATGAATTGCTTCCTTTAAAACAAATTTAAATGCTTTTGCCTGAGACAAATAGACACACTCTCCAGCCCCTTGAAGAAATGAGATTTTAATTGGAGATGGTTTTATTCAACAAATGCCCCCAAACTCTGCCTTTTTAGAGGGAAACTGCAGGTTCAGCCTAGCCTAGCCTTTGGGGGTAGAGGAAAGACCCTTTTTTTTTTTTTTTTTTTTGGTTTTTGCTCCCAGCTCAGAGAAGGGCAAATCTCTTCCTTTCAGAAGAGTCTTTTGTTCAATGGATTCTGCCCAACAAATGTGCTATGACCACAGGCAGATTTACCATGAAGTGATGACTCTCAAGCTTCAGGTCCCTGGTTTGGATGAGCTGTGCTGGTAAATGCTGAACAATCAGCTCTCTTGCCTGGGGGGGGTGTGGGGGGTGAGGACCTAATTCCTGGCATTTGCCTATTTCCATAGTATAAATATTTTCACCATGGCTAATTTTAAAAAAAAAAAATGCTAAGGACCAGAAGTTTTCCAGATTTGTGATTTTTTTTCAGATGCAGGAATATTTACACGAACGTCATGAGTTTTCTTGGGATGGGATCTGAGTTTAAATGCAAAATTCATTTATGCTTCATATATACATTATACACATCACCCGAAGGTAATTTTATAGAATACTTTTAATAATTTTGTGCATGGCCTGGCACACTAGTGCACACCTGTAATTGCAGTACTTGGGAGGCTGAGACAGGAGGATTGCAGGTTCAAGGCCGACCTCAGCAACTTAGTGAGACCCTGTTTCAAAATAAAACAAGGCTAGAGGTGTAGCTCAGAGGTAGAACACCCCTGGGTTTAATCTCTGATACAAAAAAATTTTGTACACAAAACAGAGTTTCCCAGCATTGAATTTTCTACTTGTATCATATTGACGCTCACAAAGCTACATATTTTGGATTTCAGAACGTTGGATTAGGGATGCTCAGCTTGAATCCATACCATGTCACTGAACACAATGTTGGGAGAAGAGACATATAATTGAATGTCGTGAGTCGGTTCCAGCCAGCACCCCACCGTTACGGGCTTACTCCAGGATACAGCACCTCATTTTCATTTCTAAGTTAGGTATTCTTTTTCTTTGCTTTCTTTTTTTTTTTTTTTTTTTTTTTTTTTTTTTTTTTTTTTTTTTTTTTTTTGTGGTACTGGGGATGGAACCTGGGGGCATTCTACCTCCGAGCTATACCCCCAGCCCTATTTTATTCTTTATTTGGAAACAGGGTCTAAGTTGCGGAGTGCCTCACTAAGTAGCTGAGGCTGACCTCGAACCCGGATCTTCCAAGTCTCAGCCTCCCAAATGCTGGGATTACAAGCGTGCACCACCACGCTCAGCTCAGGTATTCTTTTTCTTTTAAAAAAAGTCCCCACCCCAATTGTGTGAACCTCAGAGTTTATACAACACACTGAGTCTGCCTCCAATTACAATGCAGAAGTGGGACTTCTTTTTTTTTTTTTTTTTTTTTTTTTGCAGTACTGGGGATTGAACACAGGGGCAGTCTACCTCCGAGCTACACCCCCAGCCCTATTTTTTATTCTTTATTTTGAAACCGGGTCTCACTAAGTTGCAGAGTGCCTCACTAGGTAGCTGAGGCTGGCCGCGAACCCGGATCCTCCGGTCTCAGCCTCCCGAATGTTGGGATTACAAGCGTGGGCCACCACGCCCAGCTAGGAATGGGACTTCTAAAACAGACGTCATGTCCCTGGTCCCCCCAACTGGGTCACACTGGTGGCATAGAGTTGGCAGAGTGGGTGAGCCCCAACTTTCTAATTCCACACTGGAGGAAGATGGAGGTCCACTGACTTCCAATCTTTTGAGCTTCCCCTAAATGGAGCCCTGCTCTGAACTGCTAGCAGGGGTGGCCACCTGCTTTCCTCTTGCCCAGCCTCTGCCAGGTGACAGCCTCCAATGCCCGGGGGGAAGGTCACAAACACAGAGCCCATGGTTCTTCCAATGTGTTTGGCGTGCACACTGTCTCATAAAAACTTGAGCCAACATGTAAAAATCTGGAAGGTTCACACAAAATCCCAGATTTGTGACTTTTCTGGGAAAAAAAAAAAAAATCAGAAGAGTCAACCTCCTAAGTCCTTGAATGGCTAAATCAGGCAGGAGCTGATAAACAGCCATGGCCCACTGGCCAGGACGGCTTCCCGGGCCGTGCCCCTCTCTTGCTCAGGACCAAAAGCAATTGCCATTTCTCATGGAACTTGCAGTGTGGTTTTTCTTCCAAAAATATTTCCCTCTACCCAGGTTTTTTTCAAAAGTGAGCAATGAAAGATGGAAGCCGGGGGCCATGTGTTTGAAGGGAAAGCGCGTCGCATATTTCTCCATGGGAGTGAAGAATATTCTGCTCGGAGCCATTGCACTAAGCCTTTCTAGGGGGACACAGCACGCCGTGGTTTGTGGGTACGGCGCCTCCTAGAGTCGATTTGCACACCATACGCAGCCTGATTCCTCTGTGTATTGTGTGCAGAATGGAGCAGGGTTGAAATAATTCCATTTAAGTTGCCACTGAGCTTGTGCTTAATTGCCCGGCTTCATGCATGCGTGTGTCTGCACAGCTGAGTCTTCTCCTCTCTGTGGTCCCAGAGAAATTCTGGAAAGATCCAATGAGGGCAAGTTACCTTTCAGCCCCCACGTGGAAGGTCCCGTGCAGACACTCTGAGAAGGGCCCAACAGGCAAGCCACATGTCAGAGGTACACTAGATGGCAGGGCTGAGCGTTGGTCTCAGAGCCGAGAATGCTAGGCAGAACACCAAGCATCCCCCTCTGCTGGGATCACCCTTAGTACTGCAGGGATCATCCGGCAAACTCCAGAACTCTATAATCCTAGTATTTGGGAGGCTGAGACAGGAAGAATGCAGGTTTGAAGCCAGCCTCAGCAACTTAGTGAGGTTTTCTGCAACTTAACAAGACCCTGTCCTAAAAAAATAAAATAAAATATAGCTCAGAGGTAGGAAGTCCCTAAGTTTAGTTCCCAGCACCATCAACAAACAAACAAAGATCTAGGATGCCACATTCACAGGAGGTCTTGCCTTTCAGAAAGTTAGTCATGCCCAGCCGGGCGTGGTGGCGCACACTTGTAATCCCAGCATTCGGGAGACTGAGACCAGAGGATCTGGGTTCGCGGCCAGCCTCAGCTACCTAGTGAGGCACTCCGCAACTTAGTGAGACTCGGTTTCAAAATAAAGAATAAAAAATAGGGCTGGGGGTGTAGCTCGGAGGTAGAATGCCCCTGAGTTCAATCCCCAGTACCGCAAAAAAAAAAAAAAAAGAAAGTTAGTCATGCCCCACTCCGTGCTCCCTTTGAACCTGGTATGTGCTCAACATTGTACCTGCTACTCTGTGTGTGGTGATGCCGTTGATGTGCTCCAGCCCCACTGCAAGGGCAGCGCCTGGTTTGTGATTACGTGCCTGCTTCCTCGGATGGCACGGATACATAGTTGGAAATCAATGAGTAATTAACTTGATAAATAAATGAATGGATAAATAGATGAATGGATAAATGGATGAGTGGATGGGTGAATGGATGGATATTCAGATGGATTAGATGGGTGGATGGATGGATAGATGGGAAGGTGGGTGGGTGAGTGGATGGATGGATAAACGGACAGATGGATTCGATGGGTGGGTGGATAGATGAGCGAGTGGATGGTTGAGAGGGTGGATAGGTACATAGATTGGCAGGCAGATGGGTAGGTGGATGGATGGACAGACAGATGGATTTATGGATGGATGGAGGAATGAATGGATGGATGGTTGGGGTGAGTGGTGGATGGACAGGTGAATGGGCAGAGAGACAATGGGAAGACAGAAAGATGGATGGATGGATGGATGGATGGATGGATGGATGGATGGAGTGGAGGAATGAATGGACAGGTGGATGGACAAATGGACGGATGGATGGATGGATGGATGGATGGATGGATGGATGGATGGATGGATGGATGAATATGTGAATGGGTGGGTGGATGGATGGATGGATGGATGGATGGATGGATGGATGGCATAAAGGAATTCTATCCCTGAGAGCACAGGTTAGAGCCCAGCATTAGAACTGGAATCCAGACAGGGCTGAGCATGAGCTCATTTTTGGAGCTGGATTTCACCAAAAGAGTGGAACTAACCCAGAGTCTTGCCACAAAATCCCTGAGCTCCTGGTTGAGAGCCTGTGGTATCCTCCTGCCCACCTGCCCAGTACAGAGGTTCCAGCTGGGGGAGCAGCAGGGCCAGGGGAGAGGGGAGTAGCCCAGGCTCCCAGGCACCTGCTCAGGTCCCGGCCACCCTGGCCATGAGCTCTCCACTCACGGTGCTCCCTCTCCAGAGCACTGGGAGTGTGACAGTGGGAATACAGCCCAGCCTCCGCTCTGTACAACACCTGGATCAGCCCCCTCTCTCCTGCCTCTGCTCCTCGGGGACACTGACCTGGACACGAGGGTCTGATTGCTGGCCCTTCCCAGACTGCGTATGGCAAGCCACAGGCCACTTGAGGAAGAAAAACACAGTAAGTCTAGGGCCCCTGAGGGATAGTTATATAGTTTTTTAAAAGGTCAAGAAAACTATTGCTGAGACCCAGATGCCAAGTGCAAGTCTAGGCCGTGATTAATTGGCTAGATCATAGCGGCTCTGACACACCTCTCTGAAGTCGAATGAATTAGTTGATTAGTTGCAGGAAGCTACTTTACCGCTATGAGGAGAGAGTGGGTCACTGGTCTTTGGCTAATGGCGCACCCCCGTGAATTGCCCCCAACTTGCCCTGGGCACATTGATCCTGAAGAATCGAGGCGTGCAGGGTCCCTTGCCAACTGGGTCTGACTAAAAAAAGCGCAGGGGGCTGTGCTGGACAGGACAAAGTGACCCTCTGTGCTCCAGCTGCTGTGGCCCGGATTCGACACGTTCTCTTCCCTCGATTTCTCTCACGTTCGTCCCTCCCTCTCTTGTTCTTCCTTTGTATTTGGCGTTCGCTTTTGATCCTTGGTCTCATGGCATGGACATGTGCCTGGACTGGCCCTCCCTAGTCTAGAGAAGGGGGACCCAGAAAGAGAGGCCTCAACAATGGTGTCTTGGAGGGAAAAAATAATCACCGCCCTTGTCATAATTATTGATGGCGATTGGATTCGCTGAGTTAGACGATGGGAGAAGGGTTGATATTATGGCCACAAGACTTGATTTGGTCAATAAAGCAAATTGGCTTAAGTGAAAATAAAGCCACATTCGCAGATGTATTAGAAGAATAAAGTAATTGCTGTCCGAGGTGCATGGAATATAAATCTCTGTTTGCTTGAAATTATTACAATGTGGTATTGATTACTTAGAACCTGCCATTGCCTCTTAAGTTATAGTTTATTAAAGGGCGATGTGTTTAACAAATATCTTCCCCCGCATGAGCTGCTGAAACGCACAGAAGTTACTTAAGGGGGTCACCTGCGAGCCCCAGCCCCCGCATCTGGGTTCTGTGGTCACGTGATGGACCTTCAGGCTCAGCTGACAGGTGGTGGGTCCCCACTCCCCAGGGATCTGCTTGACTCGGGTCTTGCCTTGTTTCCCCACAACCAAGCATGGCACGCACACACAACCAAGCATGGTGCCCATACACAACCAAGCATGTTCCCCACAACCACGAATGGCATCCGCACACAAGAGCTGTCCATCAATATCCATTCCGTGAATAGCCCTTTTGTGTTTTTGTGGGGTTTTTTGTGGGGGAGCTTTGCTTTTCTCTTTATTAAAAATGTTTAATTGCAAACACAAGCAAGCTCATTATAACAAATGAATGCATTATCTTTAAATATTTTCCTAATTAGAAAAATTACATATGCTCATGGTGGAACACTTATAAGATACAGAAAAGTATATTAAAAAGATAATAAAAGCACCTATAAACCCATTGCCCAGATGCAACCCCTGTGTCCATTTTGGTATGTTTCCTGCTGGTCTTTCATACAAAACATATATATATATATATATATATATATACATATATATATATATATATATGTATATATATATATTTCCTTTTACTATATATATATATATTTCCTTTTACTAAACTGGTACTATGCTATATATGGGGCTTAGAATTTTGTATTTTTTTCACTTGCCATTATAGAACAGTATTTACTCCTGTCCCTTTCAATATTCCTCAAAATGTAGCTTTAAATGTCTGTATAATATTCCATCTTATGGAAATACCCTAATTTATCTAGCCATTCCCTATTGTTGGGCATTTTTTATGCTTCCAGTGTTAAGTCTTAGAAGTAATTCTCTGCTGAACATTGTTGTGTATAAAGCTTTCATCTCATCCCTGAGTATTACAAAAGGGCCTGTTCTTAAATCAACAGCCAGAGGGAAATGTTTCAGAAAGGGCCAGGTTCCACACCCACAGCCCGTGCGGTCACACGGGGCCCTGCTGCCTCACTCTTGGTTATTCTTGATAATTTCTGAACAAGAAATCACACATCTGCATTTTGCACCAGGGCCCCACAAACTCTGTAGTCAGTCCTGGTTGTGGATGATTCTTTTCTGCCGGTGCCGAGGGCTATCGCTGACTGTTGAGGGACTTCGGGCCAGGTCTTGTTTCATTCCGGTGACTATCAAAGACGCGTGTGTAATCTCCTCTGCGTCCAGCTTTGCACGACTGAGAACGGCCACCAAAGAGAGTTTTCCACCACGCAGCTGAAGTTTACTCTTCAAACACCAGGACGTGCATATATTACAGAGTTGTTTGTGTCTCATTTATATTGCTTTTTGTTTGAACCTTCAGTTATTTATGTTTGCTTTTCTTTGAATTTTTAATCATTCCTTTAACTTCTTAAATTATAAAATAATCTTAAGCTTACTAAAAGTTAAGACAGTCCAAAGTATCTTTGTTCTGAACCACCTGAAAGTCACCCACCAGATATCCTATCACCGCCCCCCCTAGAATATGCTAGCATTTATTTCTTACAAACAGGAACATTCTCCTACAGACACATATCAGAACTCTCAAATTGGGAACTAACAGTGATACGTTGCCACCCGATCCTCGATCTTCGAGGAAGTTTGTCCCAGTGTGACATCACATGTCACCATTAGTCATTATGTCCTTCAATCCGGACCAGTTCTCTTTTTGGTCCTTGACTTTTGTGACCTCGACACTTTTGAAGATTACAGACTGGTCATTTTGTAGACTGCTCCTGGCTTTGAGGTTATCTGATGTTTCCTCACGATTAGACTCCGGGCGCAGATCTTTAACAGGAATCTCACAGAACAGGTGCTGAGCTCCGTCAGGTGGCCCGGGATTCCCACTTAGCCGTGTGTTAGTCACAAGAATGACTTGGAGGAAGAAAAGGATATTTCGGCTCACGGTTTCAGGGTTCAGTGCATGGTGGGCTGGCTCCAGTGCCCCGGCCTGTGGGGAGGCAGCATATCACAGTAGAAAGGTGTGGTGGAGGAAAGCTATTTAGCTTGTGGCCACTGGGAGGAAGAGAGAAAGGAAGAGGCCCAGGGAAAAGATAAGACTTTGCAGGACACACCCCCACTTGACCTACTTCCTTCAGTGAGGTTCCTCATCCCAGTAGTTCATTCAGTTATCAATGGATTAATCTGCTGATGAGATCAGAGGCTCCACCTCCGAACCTTGCTGCACTGGGGACCATGTTTGCATCACACGAGCCTTCTGGGGACACTCAGACCCCAACCCTAGCACCTCATCACTGCTGATGTTCTCTTCAGCCACTAGACGAAGGTACCATCTGCAAGGTTGAGCCTCTGTGAAGATGTCCTCTGTCCCTTCACAGTTAGTAAGTAACTTGTGGGAAGGCACTTTAAGATTGTTCCTCACCCAATCTTCAGTTTATCCGCTTAGTTACTGATAATGCTATGGACACATAGTCTCCTGTTTTATTCCATGGGTTATAACTCATTGCTACTGTTACTTACTTTGGTGGTCAAGTTGTCTCTGGCTTGGTGGCAGGTGGTACTCCAGCAGGTTTCTGTGTCGTGGGATGCAAGCCTATCATTCTTTGAGCACCTCCTTATTTTCTGAACAAGATGTTCCAGTCGCATCTTGTACTTTCCTGCAATCAGCCATTTCTCCAAAGAATCCTGGTAACTACCCCTGGTTCTTTTTGGTAGAAAGTAATACTTACGAGCCAAGATCTGGGTGTGCGGATGCCCACTGTTATTGCAATGTCCCTGCTCCAAGCCCCCCTCTCAGGGAGGATTAGATGTTACACACACACACACACACACACACACACACACACACACACGACACACCAGAGGATTCATTCCATATTTGTAACTATCTTTTCCAATATAGTAAACAAAAAAAATCTGTCTCCTATTATCCTGACATATGCTTACATATGTGATCAATCTCACATCTCCACCTTCCTGGTAGGCCCCCTCCTGTTCCTGCCTGAGCTCGAGCACCACGCGCGTGGCCACCCCACTGCGCAGACCCCCTTACCCACCCATGCACCCTTAATGCAATTATAAGCAGGATTCTGAACCTATCTCCGGGCTCCAGGGTAATGTGGCTGATCAGCAACGTCTCCTACTGTGTAAGTGTTACCCTGGCTCGGGTACGAATGCATGCATAGGTGGCCATACAGTTTTGCGGCAGAAATAATAATGAATGATTGTAATTAATGAAAATTGATAATTACACTGGGCAATGGGCATCATCTAGGTCTCTGGCCATCCTCCCTACTGGGGACTGAAAAGCACAGATCTGGGTCTGCTCTGACTTCCAACCTCTGGCTTCTGATAACACCTTTGGAGACTTCCCTCTGGTTTTCTCTGCTCCTCTCCTGTAGACTGGGCGAATCCCCTGCAAACCCTTGTTAAAAACAAAGGTGACCACAGGCTGGGGTGTAGCTCAGAGGTAGGGCACTTGTGTGTCTAGCATGTGCGAGGCCCTGGGTTTCATCCTCAGCACTGAAAAAAAAAAAAACAGCAACAAAGGTGGCCACGCAGGGGAGCGATGACTTCTCTATTTCCTTCTGGGTTGGCCCTATGTGGCGGTGGAAGCTGACAGTATTTGGCCTTTTCCTGCCACCAAAGAGCCCCTTAACCTAGTTGCTCAGACTGGTACCCACAGAACCTGAACTCCTCCAACGGTGCCAGCAAGTACATCAGAAACAGGATGGCTCCCATCCTCACCCACACCCTGGGGGCTTTCAGAAATCCAGCTGTGGAAACAGGGTGCTTGGGGTGAAATGCAGCTGTGGGCTTGCCCTGCTTCCTCTGAAACCTGTTCCTCTACCAATATGTGTTGGGGTCTACGCTCAATCAGACAGTGTTCTCGAGAGACCTTTAAAGTTCCTAAGTGAATAAACCAAACTCCCCTTTGGGCCACAAGGGAAAGATAAAACCAAAAAGAAGTTACTCTGCATGCCAAGAAGTAATGGGGACTGTGAGAAGCAGCTCAGGACAAGAGCAGGGAGAGGCGGGGGTTGCAAGAAATCCCTGAGCCCCTGGGTGCCAGGTACACACAGGCTTGGCCCCGGCCCACCCCAGGGACCACAGCACCTGTGGGAAAACATGAGAGACCCGGAGGCCAGGAAGAAGAGTCTAGACAAGCCCAAGGAGGAAAGAGCCTGGAGGAAAATAAAGAACAGGGTGCAGGGGAAGGGAGGAGAGGGGGAGTGTCTAGGCTGAGGGAGGCTAGAGGCTGGATAGGGGAATTGAGCTGACCTTGGAGAAACTTTCAAAGCCACAAGTGTGGGGCAGAGAAGCAGAATGCCAAGGGCTAGTGAGGGTGACTGTTAGGGGCAGGCCAGATGATGGTCCAGGGGTCCTGGGGAGGAAGATTTAGCCTGGGGACCCCTCCTCTGCTGTTCACCTTGAGTTGTAGTCCTGCAGCAGAGCCCTGAGTGGGGAGGGGCCCCTCCCACCTACCTATCCCTCCTGGCCCCGCCCACCTGGCCCCGCCCACCCCAGCCTCTCTCTACCTGCCAATCCTTCCTGGTCCCTCCCACCACCCCTTCCTTCAGCCTTCTTACCTGCCCCTCCTAAACAGCTTTCAGAGAAGAAGAGGGCCACACTGCTGACGGTGGAGAACCGAGTGCCATGAATGAATGAATGAATGAGTTCTGGGCCCCATGGTGGATGAGGCAGGAATGGTGGCATGAGGGACATGTGGAGTCAGAACTTTACAGAAACCAAAGACCTCTACTCGAGACAGCCATCAGATGCATACTGAGCACCACTTGGGCAGGGCTGGGTCAGGACGCTCCAGGGTCCCAGCTGCCTGGAGCCCTCGCATACTTGACGGGAAGCGGGGAAAGGGCAGAGAGTGGAGATCTGGCGCCAGTGCCCGACCGTGCACAGCCCAGCTCAGAGCTGGCCCTGCACATACTCCCTAGAGGCCCTGATGGCTAAAAGAAACCGGGAGGCTCGTCTTCCCTGGCTCAACCCCAGGAAAGGGAAGGCAGGTCCCAGGCACTGCGGGCAAAGAGGCAGGAGCCCCAGGCAGGGAGTTCCATGCAGAAAGTCTCCTCTGCCACAGAGAGTGTCTGGGACGCAAAGGGAAGGGAGATCTCTTTCTGAAGGGCTGAATCGGCTGTGAGGGAGAGCCCAGGCCTGAGCTCGAGCACCGTGCAGGGGCCAAGTCAGAAGCGCCATCAGCCTGTGCTGGGCTGCAAGGCTGCGCCCAGTCAAGTTTGCGCCCAGGGCCTCCCTGGGGCATAGAGTGGTGTTTCTACAACGCCCCGGCCTGGGCTCTGCTCTAGGGCGGGCTGCAGGGAGGAGGTGTCTAGAAGCAGAAGGGAAAGAGGGGAATGGATTTCTAGGCCGGCCTGGGGTGGTAACTGGAAATCAGCTGTAAAGGAAAAGCCAGACGTCTCCCTGGCTCACTTCCTCCACAAGAGGAAGGCACCCCACACCCCACGCACCCCCAGGTGTCTCCTTGCAGCTCCTTGGCTGGCCTGGATGGAAGAACTCCCCAGAATGGCCTGCCCTTCTCAGCCTCCACCCCGCCCCCCTTCCCCCTGGGAGCCAGTCACTTAGCAGACAGCCACAGAGGTCTGCTGGTGCCAGACCCCATCCTGGTGCTGGTAACCAGACCACCACGGGGTAGACAGATAAGGCCTGGCCTTTACTAGGAATGTTCTAGAAAGCAGCACTACTTTTCCCCACTGTGTGTGTGTGTGTGTGTGTGTGTGTGTGTGTGTGTGTGTGTGTGTTTTTACTAGGGATGGAATCCAGGGACATTACCTCTGAGCTACACTTCCAGCCCTATTTTTTTTTTTTAAACAGGGCCTCACTAAGTTGCTGAGGATGTCCACAAACCTGTAATCCTCCTGTTGCAGCCTCCTAAGAACTGGGATTACAGGTATATACCACCACACCGGGCTCCCACTGTAGCTCCAAACCACTTGCCTGAAACTCCACCAGCTGCCACCTCCCCCACGCCCGGGGCAGACATTACTAATCGATCCCGGCACATGTTCCTGCTGAGCCTGCCCTCGGAGTCCTTCTCAGTCTGGCCCTGCAGCTGTCCACTCTCAGTAGAAGCTGGGGGATGAGCGGGCAGCAACTGGCTATCCCTATTCGGGTCCCAGCTGTCACTGTCTCCAAGCTGTTTCCCTTAGACCTCTTGGCTCTTTCTTCCAATTTCAGCCCAGCTCACTGAACATGCCCCGCCAGACCTCAACTTCGCACCCACCTTTGACAACAGTTGGGGGCTTCTTTCACCCCCAGGAAGTAAGCTTCAGCGACCTTTCAGGGTCCCTGTTGGGACCCCCCACCTTGGCTTGCCCCAAGAGCACCAGCTAGGCCTCTTCACAGCAGAAAGGAGCCCCAGCTGACTTCCCAAGCCCGCGGGTGGGGGCCCCCAGATCTGAGTGCTGGGTTGTTCTGATCTTTTTTCCCAAGCATCTGCTAATGGAGGTGAGAAGAGAGCTCACAGAAGCTTCTGCCTGTGTCAACACCGGGTAATGATGTGCGAAAGCCTTCGCCTCTCAGTAAACTGTGAACCTCGGGATGTTCCCACCTCGGGATGTTCCCGCCTGGGCTGCGCCCGCCCTCTCAGCACCAGCCCCAGGCCATGGCGGGCGGGGTCTGTTCTGCAACTTTGGAAATCTATGCTGGGAGCTTTCCGAGCCCTCCCGTATTTAGAAAACAGAGGAGACTGACAGCTTCCCTAGGCAGGGAGCACCAAAAAATCAAAGGAGCATGTTTCCAGTTTTATGGTGGCGATACTTATATTGGGGTGCACATGGGTAAGCCTGGAAGGGCCTCTGTGACCAGAGCTCCTTGGAGCCAGAGCAAGAGTCCCGTTTCTCCTCCCTCCATTGGCCAGGAGGGCCATCTGGCCTCCTGCCAACCTGTCCCCCACTCCCAGCCCCTCTTTTTCTTTTCTGTACAAGATGGCTCGCTCTCTCATTCCCCAAGTGGACAGAGCAAGAAGTGCCCTGGTCCCCCAAAGACCCCAAGCTTGGAACTCTGACTCAAGGACCTAGCAGGGTCCTGCTCCTGGCAACAGTCAGGAAGGGCGCTGGTTCCCACAGAGCTTCTAGAGAAGTCTTTTTCCTCCTGTCTTTGTGAACTGACTTCTCCCCTAGCCCCAGGGCCCCGGAGGCCCAGTCACACCCGTATCAGTGTCCCTACCTGCCCCAGCCCCTCAGCCAAGCGCCCACCCCGGGCCCCCCACACCAGGCCCTGCCCCTGGAGCATCATGCCAGCCCCTCCCCAGCTTCCTACCGCCGACTCAGCACCAGACCCGGCCAGCTACACATCCCAAGTCCAAGCTGCCTCCCCAGCCCACCACCGCAGCCCCAAAGCTGGGACGCCATCGTCCCCTTTCAGCCATGGGCTCTGTCGTCATCCAGCTGTGGCAAGGCCAACGGACCAGCAGGCAGTGGCTTTGAAAAAACAGGCTGTTACTCACAGTCCCCAAGAGCTGGGGACAGGCCACGTCAGATGGAGAAGCAGGGTCAGCGGAGGCAGAGAGCAGAAGGGGGGAACGGGACAGAGCCTTTACTGTAGCTTCCCAGGGGAAGAACAGCTGAGGCAGGACAGAGGCTGAGGCCGGGCTCTGTGCAGAGTGCTGTGCTTGGTTGCCTGGACCTGGCTCTGGGAAGATCAGGGCAGGTGGATGGTGGCCCTGGGGTGAGAGTCCAATAAAGGAGGTGACGGGGTGTTGCCTCTAGGTTTGTTGGTTGGCAGAGTGCAGGGCAAGAAGTCTTCACTGACTCCCAGAATTCGCCACCCTAGGAGAAGCCGACAAGGCCCCAGATGTCAGAGTACTGAGGTACAGAAAAGAAACCGGCAGCCAGGCGTAGTGGTGCAGCCTTGTAATCCCCAGTACTTGGGAGGCTGAGACAGGAGGATCCCGGTTTACCGTCAGCCTCAGCTACTTAGTGAGGCCCTTTGCAACTTAGTGAGACCCTGTTTCAAAATAAGGAATTAAAAAATAGGACTGGGGGTGTAGCTTGGAGGTAGAATGTGCCTGGGTTCAATCCCTAGTACCGCAAAAAAAAAAAAAAAAAAAAAAAAAGAAACTGGCATGATCAATACACCTTCCCCAGACCCTGGCCGGGGTTGCCCTGAGTGTATCCACTCTTCCACAGTTCCCCACTCTGGGCAGTGGAAAGCCTGCAGGCTGGCCATGTGGCATCCATGCACACAAGCTCGTGCATCGGGGCCTTGGTTCTAAGTGCGAAGGCTGCAGTGGCCGTTCCTGCTGCAGACACCCTGGCCTCTCGCAGGTTCAGATGAGTGGCCACCCACACCTTCCCAGCTTGCACCCACCTGCTCAGCTTCCCACGCTGGCTGAGGCCCCTTCCACCCCTGTGGGCTGCAGCTGGAGTGAGTTTAGACCCAGGAGGGCCTCCCCCAGACTGCAGGCTTGCCGAGGGACCCCAGCATCTTACAGGAGGCACGCCATAAATACTTGCAGAAGGGTTTCCAAGCCCTGTGGGGCAGCTATTCTTGTTTTTATCTGTATCCTTCTAATGAGGAGGTAGAGTCTTGGGAGGCTGGGAGGCTTGGCGGCTTCAAGGCTGTAACACAGAAAGGGCCAGGGTACAGTAGCACGTACCTGTAATCTCGGTACTTGGGAGGCTGAAACAGGAGGGTCACAGTTTTGAGGCCAGCCTCAAGCAAGATCCTATTTCAAAATTAAAATATAAGCCGGGTGTGGTGGTGCGCGCTTGTAATCCCAGCATTTGGGAGGCTGAGACTGGAGGATCCGGGTTCGTGGCCAGCCTCAGCTACCTAGTGAAGCACTCTGCAACTTAGTGAGACCCTGTTTCAAAATAAAGAATAAAAAATAGAGCAGGGGGTATAGCTCGGAGGTAGAATGCCCCTGAGTTCAATCCCCAGTACCACACACAAAAAATTAAAATATATATATATATATACATGATATAATATATATACATATATATGTATATATATATATATATATTAGTGCTAGGGATGTAGCTCAGAGGTAGAATGTCTCTGGGTTCAATCCTCAGTGACATACATGCACACACAGGCATGGGCATGCATGCACACGCATATACACACACACGCATACACACACACACACACACACACACACACACACACACACAAAGAAAGAAATAAAGAAAAGAAGGGGCCAAGGTCAGGATTTAAGCTAGGCCAGGGTTCTATGTGCTTTCCTTGCTACCTTCACGGCCAGCAGAGATATCTGGAGGGGGAGGGGAGCAATCAAGGCCCAGCCCCAAGGAGACTTGGCCGTGCCCCAAATCCCCCTCTGGGGTGCCCATGATCTGTTTCAGGTGGCAGACCCAGCACTGGCAAGTTGGGGGGTAGGGATGGGAGGGTCATTGAGTGGGGAGGGGGGTTCCTTCCCTGCCAAATGAGGGAGGATATTAGTGTTCTAGGCTGTTGTAACAGACTACCACTAACTGGGTGGCAAAGAAAGGGAGGGAGGAAGGGAAGGAGGGAGGGAGGGAGGAACTGTGTGACAGTTCAAGAGGTAAAAGCCCCCCGTCAAGGCATCAGCAGGGCCCAGCTCTCCGAGCCTCTGGGGAGGGGCCCTCCTGCTTCTTCCAGCTCTGCGGCTGCCCGCAGTCCCTGGCCATCTGGGCTTGCCGCCACGTCACTCAGCGTCTGCCCCATCTTCACGTGGTGATTTCCCCTGCCCGACTCTGTGCTCGTGTCCAAATTACCCTCCCTCATGAGGACAGGAGTCACATCGGGTTGGGGACTCACCTGACCACACCTGAGCTCATCTTAATTTAATCAGATATGCGAAGATCCTACTGCCAAATCAGCTCACGTCGGGAGGCTCCAGGGGACGTGGGGTTTGGAGGGACCCCTATTCATCCGAGTATAGAGGGGTCTCTTCCTCCTGTCCTGTCGGCTGCGGCTGGTGCCCTTGGTCAGCCGGTGCTGTGTCAGGATCAGAGCCCACCCTTTCCCCACGTTGCTGCCCGAGGTTGGATGTTTACTGCCCAAGGCCTGGGACGCTGAAGGCCTTCACCTAGACTATGCCAGAACCCACCTTGGTCGAAAACAGGAACGTAATGGGCCACAGGAGGGTCTGCACTGGGGGTCCAGAGACCGGCCGGGTTCTCTCTCCTAAGCTGAGCAGTGAGGGTTTGGGCTACGTACTTTCCCAGCTGTGGCCCAGCTGTGATCGCCTGGGACCCAGAATGTCCCATAGCTTTTTTCTTCATAGGTTTTTATTTTCTAGTAGAAAATCAAATGAGAAATAATAATTTTCATTGCTTTTAAGAATCGTAGATGAAGTGCTAGCAAGCTGGCAGAACCAGGAGGAAGGAGCCTCTCGGTCCGCCTCTTGAATCAGTCAATGGCTGTGTGTTTAGTGAGCGCCTGCTGGGTGCCAGGCTCTGGCCTACACGCAGGGCACTTGGGCAACCGAGCAATTGGGCGAATGAGCCTCTGCCCTCAGGGGGGCTGCAGCCAGGGACCTCCATGCGCTCTGGCAGAAAGAGCTCAGGAGGCATTTGGGGAGTGTGGGGTCCCAGCAAGGGAAGTAAAATTGAGGGGGAACCGTCTGTGGCTCAGCGGAGGAACAAGACCTGCAGGCTGTGTGTGTTTCGCCCCCGGGGAGCCCAGCAGCGCCCTCCGTCTCCCTCCGTCTCTGTTTCCCCATCTGCTGGTGGAGTCCCGGGTGCGGCCAGACCCAGGATCCTTCCACGCTTGGCTCTCTGCCTCCCTGCTGCCACCTCCTGCGCCCCACACGCTCTCCGGAGGTTGGGCTCTGGCAGCCCCTTATCTCCTGCTTCCCAGAGCTCAGCTCTGCCTGGTCCCGCTATGCCCTAAGCCTACCGCCCCTGCTCCCGGCGGGAGTGGATTCAATCCCAAACAGCTGGCGCTTCCCTGTGCGCATGATAGGAAGTTGAATATGCTGGAGGCAGGAGCTCTCTGCATTGCTCGGGGCACAGGACTAAACAAGCCAGATTCTCTCCATCCATCCAGAGCAGGGCCTGGGCCGCGACTCCTGGCTCAGGAGCAGAGAGGGAAGAACCCTGTTCCATCCTCCAAGGTTAATTCTTGCAAATGTGCTTAGAGACCCGCCTCAAGTTGTCCCTTCTAAAATTGCCAGGGCTGATCACACCCACCAGGGCTTACAGAAAGCAGGCGCAGTCCCCAAGATGAGAAGGGACACCCCAGCCACCTCTTTGCGCCCCCCCTCCCCGGCCCCAACACATCAAGCTGACCCCTCCTCCAAGCCTGAAGATAGAGAAAAACAAGGACTCTGCTTAGCCACCATCCCTGCGGCGCCTGGCCAGGCCACCATCATCCAGTGAAAGTCCCATCCGCCTGCCACCGCCGCCACCGCCACCACTGCTGTGGCAGGAGGCCGCAAAATTAAAGAAGGATTTCGGCAGCTGCAGTCATTAAGATAAAAGTCACACTAATGACTCAAGCGTTATTTAGTTCTGATATCTTAATTTAATTGGATTTTTTTTAATTAAGAAAAAGACCCATAATCCTGCAAAGCGCTGAGCTGCTGCTACCGCTGCTTTTTAGCAAGACTTCGGAGAAGGGCTGGGCCTCGGACCCTCCCACCCGAGAGGCCAGAGTAACCAGTGGAGGGGCAAGCCCGGGCTTGGGGTCTCAGTGGAGAAGGGAGGTTGCAGCTGCCCGCAGAGGAAGGCGGGGGCCTCCCCAAGTGTCTTGGGGAGGAGAGGGCAGCCAGGGCTGATGGGGCCCACTGGCTCTGGGGGCAGCGTGTGGGTACTGCCTGCACCACCGAGAGAGCCCTCCCAGGGTCAAGGGCCATTCTCACCCGCAGACCCCCCCACGCCCCCAGATGACGCTGGCCTCTGCTGCCCGTCCTTCTCAAGGGCACAGGGCCTTCCCAGTCAGGACTGTCCGGGTCCTCCAGCCTCCCCGCCCTCGCAGGCAGCGGCCTCCTCCTCCCTGCCCGCTGCCCTCCCCCGCCGGGTTCTCGCAACCAGGGGCTGCTTGGTGAGGGTGATTGATGGTTTACCAATAGGAGTGGAATGAAGTTTTAATAGTCTCAGATTAAAGGATCAGGGAGCAGAGGGAGGCAGGGAGCCTGGCTGCTGGCTTCACATTTTTGCAAAGCCCGGAGCTGTGCAGAAGCGCCCGTTTAAGCCACAGATCAGGTGGGGGAGGTGGGTTGGGGTAGGGGGGTCTGTGCAGGAGGATTCCTGAGATGTTGGGCGGGCTCCTCTCTGAAACAGGCCCCTGGCACCTGATGTTCTGTGAGCGCCCCCTCCCCAGATGAAGGCTGACCTTCCAACCTCTGGGAGGTCGGGGAGGGGTGGGGCTCAGGTCCCGGCTGGGAGAGAATCCCAGAAAGAACCACAAGTTAGACTCCCAGCTTGTTTCCAGAACACGTCTGGGGTCTCAGAGGACAGATTGCTTCTCTGCTCTTCTTAGGAAAACGTGCTTTTTCTGAGGTTTGAGGGATTCTTTGTGAAATAAATGCACATTCCCTCCAAAAGCATGGGCTCTGGGAGGCAAGACCAGGTTAACGGCAGATCTACTGGGGTTCACCGTCCACCTGCAGGAGGGTGGTTCTCCTGCAGGGGGGGTTCTTCTGAACCCCCAAGACAGGCGCCGGGGCTTGCCTTGCTAAGGCCCAGGCTGGGAGCCCCTGCAGAGGCTAACAGTGGCCTGCCAGTCCCCATGGCAGCACAGACAGGGAGGTGTCCCTGTCCCCTCTGGCCTCAGTTCCCTCCCCTGTGAAACAAGCTGTGGATGACACGAGACAGTCTGTGTCCCCATCCGTCCTGAGGATCCACAGCCCCTAGGCCATGATTAAGGCCTGCGTCCCCCAAACCAGCCAGGAGGGCCTTCAGTCATACAGGACAAGCAGAGCTGGCCGGACCAGGGAGGGATCCGCCGGGTGAGACCTGATGGACTATGTGTTAAGATCGCCAGGGCGGGCCTGCAGCTCAGCTGGCGTAAGACCCAATGTCACCGAGCTCGGTACCCTGGGAGCTTGACAGCGCAACTCCCCAGGTGTGCTTGGTTGACCAGTTCTTCATCAGGGAAGAGCGTCACGAACAAACGGTAGCAGGGCAGGTGGTCGACGGGAGAGGAGAACCGCCAAAGGCTAGAGGAAGGGGTCCAGGAGACACAAGGTCAGGCAGGGCCAGAGGCGACCAGAGGGAAGGAAAAAATATGGACCCCACTTGAGCCAGGTGTATCCCGGGGTGCCACCCAGGAGGCCCAGGAAAAGGACTCTGTCAATGTGGGTGACTAGAACAGACTGAACAGACGTAGAGCGATAAGTCCTGGTCCTCCATGCTGGGGGTGTGACCCCAGCCATGGCGCCTATTACTTTGCAAGATCCTCATGACTTCTCAGTGACGCTGAGCCGGGACAGGTGGGTTAGTGAAGGGCTCCCCACCCCTGCAGCCCAGCCAGCCAAGGCGGGAGGAGTCCAGCCGGGATCCGCCAGCAGCAGCTGGATCTGCCCCTGGCTCCCCTCTGCTGCCTGTTCAGCTGCGGGTTCTGAGGCCAGCTCGCTCAGAGGGGCGTCCCTCCCCGTTGGGGTAGCAGGAGACAGCAGGATGGATGGGCCAGGCGGCTGGGGGCACAGGGCACCTGCTCCTGCTGGGTGGGCCCCAGCTGCACCAGCACGCGCCTAAGATAAGCCTGAGCAGAGGGGTGAGCGGGGCCCTGGGCCTGGAGCTGGTCCCCAGGAAGGAGGAGGGAAGCAGCAGGCTGATTTACACCAGGCGCTCTTGAAGGCAAAATGTGCTCCGTGCCAGCCGGCTTAGCATGTAGGTCCTGCGGATCCACTGCCGTCAGAGACCCCTTCCCTCAACCCCCCAGGCCACAGTGCTAGAAGGGCTCTCCACACCACTTTCCAGAGGGAATAAACCCTCACCCCTGCCCTCGGCAGGCTTGGCAGGAGGAGAAAACAGAGGCACCGCCTGGGCCGCTGCCCGGCTGACCCGCCAGTCCTGTGTTCTGGGTCGGGGGAGTGAGCGCCAAGTCTTTGGAGAGAGTGCCGCCGGGGGTGCATTTGAACCTTCTCCCCCCCCCCCCCGCCCCCAGGATCATGGCTAAGATTATTGAGAGATGATGGTCAGAGGAAGCCTTGGCATCCTCGGAAAAACCAGGCAGGGGCCATCGCCTCCCATCAGTGGAGAGTAGCAGGCCGCGCTGCTGCCCAGGCCAGAGGCCCAACAGGGCTAGAGCTCTCGACCCTCTGAAACCTATTGTAACAATACAAAAAAAAAGAAAAAACCCTTGAAGGAAGGAATGCGCTTGAGACAACTGTTTCTCGGCATATTTTATGGCGTTTTGCCTTGCTTTGAATATGCAAAGGCGCCACTACTCTGTTTAATTCAGCGCTCTCCTGCATAGGGTTTGGAAGCATAACTAGTTGCTATCAGCAGCTCCGAGCAGCAGCCGGGAAGGAGCTGCAGCCATGGCTTGCGGCTAATGCAAGCCGCACTTGCCGCCGGCTCTCCACACCCCCAGAGCTGCTGGCTGCCTGGCTGGCCGGCTCTGCCCGCTGCAGCCCCTCCGCCCCTGACAGCCACCTGCCCCCGACAGGCTGAGTGACGCTGTCATGCTACCCGAGCTTCCCCGCAATGTTATCTCCTCTTTTTTGGAGATGTCACCCCCTGAGCTGTTGTAGGATGTCGCTCTGGTTCTTATCTAACTTCTCCTAGCACGGCGATGCTTGCTTTGCGAGGAGAAGGGCTCGGTGCTTTCACAGCTGCCGTTAACCCCGGCCTGCCCCCTTGTCCACCACGACCACGACCCCAGGTATCTCAGCGAGGCGGCCCCGGCCCCTGAGGGGTACAGGTGGCCTGCAGGCTCGGGGCATCTCCAGGGCCTCTGGTCTGTGTTTAGCTGGAGTCTAGGACATCCAGATGGTCCTTCAGTCTTGATGTGTCCCAGGCTGTCAGGCCCATCGAGAAACATGGCCCCCAACCTGACTTCTGGACAGCTCTCGACAGCCAGTTCCCAGGGCCCTCCCATCCCAGGGTGACCACAGCCCCAAGCCAGGGTGTCCCCAATCACTTCCTGACTGCCATCCCAGGCAGCCAGTCACCAGGGCACCCCCTGCCACATAGGGGCACTGAGCAAATGGCCACCAAGCCGGAGTCCTGAGCGTGCCGGGGTCTGCCCCAAGGCCTTGCCCTGCTTGACTGAGGAGCAGGTTGGGGTAATTCATGGATCCGCTATACTTCAAGGAGCCAGGCATGTGCCCGGAGTCAGGCCTGAAGTCACAGCACGGTGGGACCCAGGCTGGGGGGAGGGAGGTCACGATGGCTCAGTGGGGCCAGAGAGCATTTCCTGTCCCTTAGGTCCCTGCCCAGGGCCCTCCAGAGCCTGCTGTTCGTGCCACGGTGGCGTCCTCACCTGGACACAATCCAGCGCCTGTGGCTACGGCCAAGGGTGGTTTCCAGTAAATACGGCCCCCATCTGGGTATTGGGATTCTTGGCGTAGGTGCTGTCCCAGTGGCTGCGTGAGACTGGACGGTAGCCGTTGTGTGCTCGTGGCCATGAGGTCTGCACTTTAGGGGTGGATATTCCTCATCCTTGTGGGGGCCTTAGTGTTCTGAGACCCCACAGCTCATGCCTATCGGGGAAACTGAGTCCTAGAGAGATCTGGGGACTTGGGGAATGCTACTAAGCTATTAAACTGGGGGCTCATTCAGAGACGGAAGAGGTGTTTTTATCCTGTGCCTGCGGCGAAAGTGGAGAGGACCAAAAGCCCCGAACCGCAGGGGCCTGGCAGTCCAGAGAGGGCCATATGAGAGGGAAAAAAGGACTAAGACAAGGCCGGCGCTGTCAGCGGCCTGGGCGGGTGGCATGAGGGCGGAGACTGCACTCTTAAGGTGTTTTGTCACGTGACTGATGTATAAGGTCCCTTGGGCTTTAAGGGTTTAGAATTCCAATGAGAAGAATGGAACGGAAGCTGAGTCCTGGGCTGCAGATGTGGCGTTCTACAACAGCACAGGGTGGCCTTGCCCTGCTGCTCCCTTTCCCAGGACACCTCTCCTTGCCCGGGGTCTGCCCTGGTCCTCCGTTCCCAGCACTACTGCAGAGGGCCAGCTCGCAGGCAAGCGCTCCCCTCCCCCAGAGGGAGATGCTAAGTCAGCTCCTCTCCTCTTGGCTTCCAGAGGTGGCAGGCTGCAGGGATTTGTAAGGGGCTGCGGGAGGGAGGGAGCTGCGCTCTGAAAATTAATTAGAGAGGGCCTCCTCTTCACCAGACACGCGCTTGGGAGCTCCTCCACTCGGAAGCTCTCTAAACTCCCTGCTGCTCCCGTGGCAGGAGCGGCAGAGGCTGGAGGTACAGCTCGGTGACAGAGCGAGCACCTGGCGTGATCGAGGCCCTGGGTGCCATCTCCAGCACCGCACGAGGACACTCCCTTTGCCACCAGAAAGCACCCTCCTTCGCCCCATGTTCTGGGATGGCCTCATGCACCAAAAATAAAATGGAGCAAATTCCAGCTGGGGGGTGGGAGGGGGGTGCGTGTGCATGCGTCTGCATGCTTGTGTGCACACGTGTGAGTGTGTGCTTGTGTGTGTTCATGCATGTGTGTGTGTGTGTTTCATGATGTGTGTGTCTTTTACGCACAGCCCTTATCCAAGGAGCTCTGTGGCCCTCCGTTGTCCCTGTCTCCTGGGAAGAGAGGGCTGGGGACAGGAGGAAGGGGATCCTGGAAGGTCCGTGGTGCCGAGGAGGAGGGAGAGACTGCCAGGGCAGGAGCGTGATGGCGGCTGAGGCCATAACAAGGACACCGCAGCAAGCAGGAGACAATGAGCCCAAAGGAGTGGTGTGGAAAGCCTGGCCCGGTGGCACACGCCTGTCATCTCAGCACATGGGAGGCTGAGACAGGAGGATCGCAGGCTGGAGGCCAGCCTCAGCAACATAGCAAGACTCTGTTTCAGAATTAAAAAATAAAAAGGGCTGAGGACGTAGCTCAGAGGTAGAACGTCCCTGGGTCCAATCCCCAGTAACACACACACACACACACACACACACACACAGTGCTGTGGGGAAAAAAATAGACATGGAGAGAGAGAGAGAAAAAAAAAATAGAGGAGGAAGGAAAGGAAGCCAGATGGGCGAGTGCACAGGGAAGAGGAAGTCAGGTGACAGGGGTGAGACCGAGGGAGGGGAGCGGGGTCTCTGTGGAGCGCCAGGTCTCTGGGGCTGCTGCTGTGCCCAGCAGGGTCCCCTGTGCTGCCGTGGGATTTGGGCTTCAACGTTTGGACTTAGGCAGACCTGGTCTGGAAGACAGCACCTTGAAATCACTATTAGAAAGAAAGGTAGAAGCCGGGCGTGGTGGCGCACGCTTGTAATCCCAGCATTCGGGAGGCTGAGACTGGAGGATCCGGGTTCGAGGCCAGCCTCAGCTACCTAGTGAGGCACTCCGCAACTTAGTGAGACTCGGTTTCAAAAATAAAGAATAAAAAATAGGGCTGGGGGAGTAGCTCGGAGGTAGAATGCCCCTGAGTTCAATCCCCAGTACCGCAAAAAAAAAAAAAAAAAGAAAAGAAAGAAAGAAAGGTAGAAGTTGTCCTGTGCCCCATGCTCCCTAGAGACTGGCGACATGAGCTTCGGGTGAGTTAATGGGGCCCTGTGTGACCCCAGCCACTCGCTGTCCCTCTCTGGGCCTTTCTCTGCATTTAGAAACTACAGGATCAACCCTCTCTCTACAGAGGATGGCGGGAGAGATGATTAAGGTTATTTTTAAGTATGTAAAGTGGTCTTTGGAGACAGGCCTCGTGTAAATAAGGTTGGTTTTATTACTCATAATAAACATTTATTAAGCACCCACCGAGTTTCAGACACTACACGGAATGCCAAAGAGACCCCAGCCCACCCCATACCAAACTTCCTGCCACCCCCACCTCCATCTCCCCTCCGTCCTGTGGCTGTTAACCAGCAGAGAGAGCAGGGCCTGAGCAAGGCAGGGTTGGGTAGCCGCGGCTCCAACCTAATCTCACCGTCACAGGTCACGATGGGACACCCAGATCTGACCCGCTAAGCACCACCGGGTCCTCAGGCCGCAGCACACTCAGGAAGCAAGCCCCAGCCTCAGGCCCTCAGTCCAGGGAGGAAGGAAGGGAGGTCCACACCCAGGTGCAGCTTTCCTTGTCCAGGAACTCTTCCTGGAAGGAGGAGCCAGGGAGAGCAGCCCGAGCCCGCATCGCACTGTTGGTATGGGGAGCGCTTCATCTGCTCAGTGGTTCGCTGGACAGGTTCCCGAGTGTCCCCTGGGCCCGCCCGGATGGACCAGTCTCCACAGCCCTTGACCGGCTGTTGGGAAAGATGGAGGCCAAGCTTGTGAAGCAGATCCATGAACACAGGGGCTCCGTGCAGTTCCCTGCTCCTCCTGTCGGGACAGGGTCTTCGACAGAGGAGACCCCGAACCAAAGGCCTTTAGGTCAATAAACGAGGCTAGCAGAGTGACCACAAGCAGGAGCCACTTCCAGTAGTGTCATCCAGAAGGCTCTCGGAGGAGGCGACACTGCTGGGGACCTCACAGAACAGAAGCGGACAAGCAGCGCCACCAAGAGCAGGGGAGCAGGGGTCCATGCTGCACGTGCCAAGGGCCTGAGGTCAGGACACGCAAAGCCTTCAGGGAGCAAGAGATGGCACAGCCAGAGCCACAGGGGAAGCGGTGGTGATGAGGACGGCTGTGGGCGGGAGCGTGAAGGACAGAGCACCACCCAACTCGAGGCGCAGGTTCAGATAACCAGACGGCCATCGGAATAGCAGCAGAGGTCACAGTAGAGGGATAGTTCCCCGTGCTTGAGGTCCTGTGCTTCTGAGGGTGACAGTGGCGTCGACGTGAATGATGGAGACAGATCAGCAAGTCCCCGAGCCCCACACCTGGTGGATCGCACTGCAGTCCTGGGTCGGCTGCACCCGCATGATCCAGGATCTTATGAGCGCACACGCCCGCAGGCAGGCCTTCACTGCACAGAGTACACCTCTGGTGTGTGAGTCCACAGCTGTCCAGGTGTTTGGGGTGGGCGTGCAGTCTGTGCCGTGCATGTCATCCGGGGCTGGCCCGCCACCCCCCAAAGGAGAACAGAGAGAACTCTGGCCCTGATCAAAGGGAGCTCCCAGCCAGCTCTGCCACCACTGCCTGTGTAGCGCCGGGTGCCTCTCCTAAGCTCTCGGTGCCTGTCCCATGACCAACCTCAACAGTTGTTGCATGGAATAAGTGAGGCCATAACTGCCTAATCCTTTTAACCCTTAATGGAAAAGTTTCTGAAACCATGTGTCACTTCCCCGCCTTATTAAAGGCAGCATATTGAACTGCACTGACTTTTGCGGTGGGGGTCTTTCCTGATCCCCCAAGACCTCTGGTGGGAGGTGGAGGCGCTCCTGCTGGGCATTGTGTGAAATCCAAAGCTCCCTGCAAGACCAGCGGCTGCTCTCTCTGCCTCCTTCCTCTAACTCAACCCTGCGATTCATCCAGGATGGCTTCTTTTTCCCAGCTTCTGCATCTGATCCCTGATGAGACACTCCCTATTCCCCCACAGGAGTATTCCAAGATTCTCCTGCAGGCCATTTATCCTGTGATATGAATGAGCGTCCTTTTGGAGAGGGCTGAAGAACTCTGTGCTTAGGGGCTGGGAGGCAGGAGAGAGGAAACGGAGAGGGAGAGGGAGCGGGGCGAGCCTTGCCAGGCTGTGTACGTGCCAAGCTCCAGCCCAGGATGCCATCAGTCACCAGCAGGGGTGGGGGTTGGCTGCCTGCGGCCTCCTGCAGGGCCCTGGAAACTGTCCTGACATGGGTTTTTAATTAAGGAAATTCCTTTAGTGCTGTTAAACTCTGTCCTGCAAGGGGAAGGCAGACGCAGCTTGCTGACTATTATTCCATTTTTGTTCTCTGACCCTGCACCGCCCGGTTCTCCACGCCAAGGTCCCGCCGGGCTCCTGCTGAGCCAGCGCAGACCCTGCCCAGCACCCCCCTCCCCTTCCCCAGGCAGGTTTGACCCGCCTCACCTCTGCTCTCTGCACCTGGAGAAGGAAAATCAATGTGGTCATGGTGGGAGCCAGGAGCCAGGCAAGGGAATCCACCCCAGCCTCCTCCCCGTGCCCTGGTGGCTGGGTAACGTCAGAAGGCTCCACAACCTCTCTGTCAGCCTCATTTTCCTCAACTGCAGAGCAGGGGCAGTCATTCTGTGTCACTAGATGCTGTCAGGATCACATAGGGTCTGTCTGCAAAGCGTAAAGGGACCCCACAGCCAGGCTGGGAAGTGCTCTACGCAGTCTGTTCCCACGTGCTTCTGTGATCCTGGGAAGGGAAGTGTCTTAGTCCGTGTGCGCTGCTATAACAAAACCCCATAAGCCGAGTAGCTTATAAACAACAGAAAACCATTCCCCATGGTTCTGGACACTGAGAAGTCCAAGGTCAAGTTTTCAGTAGATTCGGCATCTGGCAAAAGCTGGTTTGCTGCTTCCTAGACAACCATGTTCTACGTCCTCATTGGTAGAAGATGTGAGAAGTCTTGCTGGGGCCTCTTTTGTAAGAGCATTAACACCATTCACGAGCGCTCCCACCCATGACCTATCACTTCCCAGAGGCTAGCTCAATCACGATGGTCAGCCTTCCTTCCTTCCTTCCTTCCTTCCTTCCTTCCTTCCTTCCTTCCTTCCTTCCTTCCTGTTGTTACTAGATATTGAATGCAAGGGCATTTTACCTCTGAGCTATACCCCCAGCCTTTTAATTTTTATTATTTTTTTATTATTATTATTTTATTATTTTGACTCAGGGTCTTACTGAGTTGCTGAGGATCTCACTAAGTTACTGAGGCTGTCCTCTAACCTGTGATCCTCCTGTCTCAGCCTCTCAAGTACTGGGCTTACAGCTATGCACCACCAGGCCCTGCAAGCGTTAGAATTTCAACACTTGAATTTGGGTGACGGCACAAACATTCAGACTCCAGCAAGGAGGAAAGAAGGTTGCTAAAGACAGAAGAGAAATAGAAGACAAAAAATAAAGGGCTGTCAGGGCTGGCCAAGGGCCCAGGCTGATAAGAAACCAAGCCTGTGCTGGAGCTATTTGTACGGACACCTCCCCTCTCAGCCTTCCTCCTTTCCTCCCAGCCCAGCCTCAGCCCTGGCAGAGAACAGGGAGCAGGGCCTGGACGCACCACCACCACCTTCCCCGGCCGCATCCTGCTAGGAAGCAAAGGTCTTCATTTCAAGACACATTCATGTCTCTGGCTGTAAGGGGTCTCCCCAGACAGGCCTCACTCAGCAACAGAAACTAGAAAGCCCCCCCAATCCTCAGGGCCCTGACATGTATGCATGTGAGTACACACACACACACACACACACACACACACACACACACACACACACACACAGACACACACACATAGCTGAGCACACGTGAAATCTACACCGCTCTTCCGGCCCTCTCCGGAGGTTGGATTATTGTTTCCATTTTAGGGTGCAGGAAACCGAGTCCCAGGAAGCTGGATGCTGGACAGCTGTGGCGGCTGTCACCCCGAGCCTGGGGTTGCCTTGGCTCTGGCCGTCCTGCCGCCCTGACGTGACCTTTGTGGCACTGCAGAGGAGACTTTGACCTCTGTCTGCCATAACAAGTCCCGCAGACTGTGTGGCTTTATTTATTCATTTCGTACTGGAAGTTGAACCCGTTGGACCCAGGGGCATTCTACCTCTGAGATACACCCCCAGCTCTTTTTATTTTGAAACAGGGGCTCAATAAGTTGCTGAGGGTTTCGCTAAATTGTTGAGGCTGACCTTAAACCCGCGATCCTCCTATCTCAGCCTCCCAAGTACTGAGATTACAGGCATGCTCCACTATACCCCAGACACTGATTTTCTCGAAGTTTCTAGGCCAGAAGTCCAAGATCTGGGTGTGGCAGGGTTGGTTCCTTCCAGAGGCTTCTCTGCTGCTCGGGGTGGCTCCTGGCGATCTGTGGCATCCCTCGGCTTTCGGCTACTTCCTCCAGCTCTGCCTGTGTCTCCGCAAAGCCCCCTCTATGTATCTCTGTGTGTCTCCTCTTCCTCTGGGCACACGTGCTGCTGGATCCAGGGCCGCCCTGATACACCAAGACCTCACCTTACCCAGCTCCCACGAAGGCCCTGCTGCCAAAAATGGTCACATTCTGGGCTTCCAGGTAGACGTGTCTTTCGTGGGACAGGCTGGTTCAACACCGAGTGCAATATCTCTATCTGTGCTGGGTGTATGCCCGAGGAAGAGGGATGCTTCTGGGAATCCATGTGGAGAGAGAACCTGCAGTCTCCCCACTCCCAGCCCCCCAGGAAACCTGGGAGCTCACCCTGGATGGGATCCAGGTCTGATCACCTCCAGGGCAAGAAAGTTGGGTGTCCCTGCAGGTGCCACCGAGAGGCAGCAGGGGGACCCTCCAGGTAATGACAGCAGAGGCCGCACCAAGTGCCGCCGAGCCATGGGCTGGGGCCGTGAGTTAGCCCTGGAGACCCGCAGAGCAGGCCTTCTAAACAGCCCTTGCCGGGCACTAGTAATTGCTGAGGAAACCCGCCATGTGTGAAGGGGCCTGGAAGGAAGGACAGCCAGCTACGCGCCCGCAAGTGAGCCATGCCGTCGGGGATCGTGCGGCTCAGCCCAGGGTGTGCAGGGGACGCTCCCTGGCCAGCTGAGTGGAAAAATAAATTACCCGAGGGGCTGACTCAGGCCAGTCCTTTTGCCAATGAAGCTTTGATAACTGGCGCTGGGAACGGCCCCCAATCAATGCCCTGCTATTTTTAACTCCAGGATCAGCGGGGTCATTTTCCGGAGGAGGAAGCCTGTTTATTCTGCTCCCTCTGGATGCCACCGGACACCAGTAGGTCTCTCGGGCCAGTTCTGTCCCCCATCGAGCCCACCTTCAGCCCACTCTGCCTTCTGGGGAGGTCATTGGACTTTCAGGGGACAGGATGACTGAGCTAGACCAGAGTTCCCGACTCTTCCGACTCCTGCCACCTTGGTGCCAAGCTGCCAGTTTGTTTTTGTAGGTGCCAGACCCACCAGGCTGGGCTTTGCAGAGGCCTGGGCCTGGCCCCCAGCACTGGCCCCGGGCCTCCCCAGAAGGGCACTGTTAATCCCAGCCACATGTGTGTCTTGCTCTCCGGGCTGCTGCTCCCTGCCTGGACCCAGCAATGTCTGCATATCTTGCCTCTTGGTCTCACCATTAAAATAGACTGATAGTGTCCCCTCGGAGAGAAGGGAGCAGCACATAAGTCACTCCTGCTGGGTGTCCAGCCCTGTCCCCAGCCATGGTCAGCACTCAGAAATGTCGGCTGACATCCGTAGGCTGATTCCTTGCTGAGCCTCACATCCCTGCAAGCTGAGCATCAAAGCCAAAGTGGCCCAACTCGAACCCAAGCTATGCCCTGCTCCTCATTCCTCCATGCCCCCTCCCAGCCCCGCCGCTCTGGATAGAGGCCTCCCTATTTTGAGTGCATCAAAATCACACCCACTGGACAGTAGGGTGCAGGCCAGGCCTCATCCCGGACGCATGGCTCCTTGTAGAGCTAAGTCCTCCTGCTTGTCGGAGTCAGGGTCTAGTTTATACAGACTGGGAGTCCAGAGGTGGCAAATGGCCTGTCTCCTGGGTAGAGCCCTCAACCAGGAAGAGGGGAACAGGAGATCTAAGCCTGGCCCTACCCTAAATGACTGCGTAAGCTGGACATGGTGGCCCACGCTTGTAATCCCAGTACTTGGGAGGCTGAGACAGGAGGATCACAGGTTCATGGACAGCCTCAGCAACTTAATGAGGCCCTCCACAACTTAGTGAGACTGTGTTTCAAAATTTAAAAATAGGGCTAGAGGTATATCTCCGAGGCAGAATGCCCCTGGATTCAGTCTCTAGTACCCTTTTAAAAAATTGGCTAACTTTGGGTAAGTCATCTCTCTTCCCAGGGCCTGAGTCCCCCTCCCCACCCCCCACTCACCCCAAAAAACCTTGGCTAATAAGGTTCACTTCTTTTAATAACATTTCTCAAGGAGGCGTCTGAGTTCTGGTTTAAAGGGAAAGTGTTCTGTGATTGATTAGTAATGTCTGGCACGGGTATAGGCAGTAACCTATTTGTCATGTCCAGACTCTCTGATTGCTGAGGACCCTTCTAGTTCCTGCCTTCCTGGATACTTCACCTGGCAGGTGATCAAGGTAACGGAGCAGGGAGACGGGCCTGTCTATAAGGAGGCTTGACTTTGAGGACCAGGGAGGTATGAAGTGCCTTGCTGTTAGGGACTAAATGTTTGTCCCTACATGGCGCCCCCTAATGGTTGGCTGTGGCCCTACAAAACTCCTCTGTTGAACTCCTAACACCCCAGTGTGATGGCATTAGGGGATGGGGGCTTTGGAAGGTATTTAGGTCAGGCAGGTGTCCTGCTGGCCTCTGCACCTTTATAAAAGAGGCCCGAGAGACCTGACAGCCCTCCACTATGTAAAAAACACAAGCTGTCTATGAACCAGGAAGTGAACCCTCACCAGACACCAAATATGGACCTGCCAGCACCTTAGTCTTGGACTTCCCATCCTCCAAACTGTAAGGAAAAATAAATGCCTGTGGTTTATCAGCCAGCGAGTGTAGGAAATTCTCCTGCCACAGCAGCCCAGATGGACTAAGACATGTAGCATGCAGCATGGGGCCATGCTGTGGGGCGTGCTGGAAACCAGCTCTGCGGCTCAGAGGGGAGGAGCGAAAGCCGGAGACTTGGCTTGGGAGGGCTGGGCACTGTGAAAGCCACATTTTACAGAGATCTGTCTGGCAGGGGTGTGTGTGGGATCCAGCACAGCAGAGAAGCCGGAGGATGAGGGATTGTCAGCTGCGGATCCTGAGCCCTTGCTGATAGGCTGTCTGTGGTTCTGAGTGTGGGAAGGGAGCTGTAGGGAAGGGGTACCCGGGGCCAGCAGCCCCAGGACAGGGCAATGGACCCATGCAAAGAAGCATCAGCCATCCCAGGAGCATGCCCTCCCTGATCCTCTTGGCTGTGTGATCACCGGCCTGAACCACAGGGCTGGTCCTCAGAGCCCTGTCACTCTGTCTGTCCAGCACCATGGCTACCAAAGTGCTTCAGAAGCACAAAATGGGCAGGTGGGCTCAAGGGTCCCAGCTGTGTTTAAGATTAAGGACCTCGGGGGAGAAGCCACAACACCCCCCCAACACACACACACACACACACCTGCTCTGCCCTCCCCAGCCCGCCTTGCCTGGAAATGACCGGGCGCTGCTCCTTGTCACCAGCACAGACCATGGCGCCCCCTAATGGTTGGCTGTGGCATGTCAGGGATGGGATCTGGCTGGTCACTTCTCAGCAGCAGCTGGGAGGCCAGCCAGATATAAGCCCTAGGATTTGGTGTGGACTGGATGACACACCCCCACACCCCGTTTTTGTAAGCATCAGATTTCCTTCCTGACTGAAAATGCTCCTGGTGGTATAAAAATGGATTGATATTCTCGACACCCCACCCGCCTGCATTTCTTTAAAATGGTCTTGCAGCCGCCTTGGTCTGAAGCCAAAGAAGGTCAACGTTTTTCTTAAAAGGCCAGATAGCATTTCCTGCTGTGTGGCCTCAGTTACAGCCTGAGACTCTGCTGTGGTCCCTGGAAGCTGCCATGGACAATCCATCGGTAAATACCTGGTGATTTTCCAATAAAACTTTATTTACAAAAACAGGTAGCGGAGCTGGGCGTGGTGGTGCACGCTTGTAATCCCAGTACTTGGGAGGCTGAGATCAGAGGATCCGGGTTCACGACCAGCCCCCAAGCTACTTAGTGAGGCTCTCTGCAACTTAGTGAGATCCTGTTTCAAAATAAAGAATAAAAAATAAGGCTGGAGGTGGAGCTAAAAGGTAGAATGCCCCTGAGTTCAATCCCCAATACCAAAAACAAAACAAAACATGTAGCAGGCCCGATTTGGGCTATAGGTATAGTTTGCCAACCTGAAATCTAGAACATCCTAATCTGAACTATATTTTAAGCTGTTACTAGCTATCCCATAAAAACTGAGCCCCAGAGTCCTGTGGGTTTGGGAAACATGTGATAAAACAAGGCTTGAAGGGCTTTCTCAGGCTCTTTTTAACAAATCACATCATATCGTGAATCTTCAAAAGACGAGAAAACAGGGGTGTTTCCCAAACTCACTTGCCCGTGAGACTTGAGCCCCAGTTTCTGAGACATCCTGGGAACCTTGCTTTTCTCGCCCTTTCTTTTCCTACACATGTCCATTGCCATCTTTCTTGAGACACAGTTCAGGACCGTTCACTGCAGGAACCCAGGTGGTCACGCCCGAGTGCCCTCCTGCTCCTAGTCCTTTGGGGAACGGGACGCAGAGAGTGTGATCTGCTCCTGAGCCAGGCACATCCACGATTCCATGATGTCCCCATTTCACAAAGAGAAAGCCAATCCCTGGGTCCCCCAGGGGGTCCGAAGCAACAGGAGCAGAGCCAAGCTTGCACAGCGACCCAGCTCAGAAAGGCTCCATGATTCAAGTGGCATCCAAGAGGCTGGGTCCCACCACTGCTGCAGGAGAGAGGGCTCGCCTGTCCTTACCCCCCAGTGAAGCAGTCCAGGACAGATGCTGCCCCAAGATGTTCCTTTGGCAATGGGTGGCCGCACCCCAGGGAGCCAGGGTAGAGACATTGAGACTGTCCCTGCAAAGCGGGGGGCGGGAGGGGGGGGGCTCTCAGCAGCATCAGGCTTACGGGAGCAGTGACAAGCAGAAGGGACTGTCCCCAGACATCAAGATGCCAGGCTGAGACCCGGGCAGTGTCTGAGGAGAGACTCCAGAGGGACCTGTCCAGGGACAAGTCCTTCCACGGCTCCTGGGCCACACTCAGTCCTGCTTCTCCTCGGGGTGGACACACGGCCGCTGGCCCTGGTTCCTGCACACTCAGGCCAATGGCGTGGTTGGCAACCCTGGCCTGGCCTGGCGGAGTCACAGCGGCCTGGGAGAAGCCTCCAGACAGGACGCGGACCCGTGTCATTGCAGCAGCAAGAGTTGCCGCAGGGCAGCATGGGGGGTGGCGGGCCCCGAGGTAGGGTCTCAGGGGAACTGGGACGTTATTATCACCTACCTTCGTATAGACAAAGACAACAAGATGGGAGGCGCAGGGATGCCCCGAGGTCCGGGCACCTGGGGCAGCAGAGCCGCCATCGCAGTGCCAGCTGGCGTCCTTCTAAAGCCCAGTCTCCTCGGTTTCTGGAGCTCAGGGGAAGCATGGCCTTCCTCGTCCCTGGTGCCGTTCCTGGGGTCTGGGGGGCGGCGTCTGCTGTGGGGGTGCAGGTTCCGAACGCTTCGGTCCTGCTGGGCCACACCAGGCCCTGTCGGGCTGTCTCACATGCTGACTCCGACCTCGGCTCTAGCCACGCACAGGTCCAGTAGCCCAGCCTCTCTAGACCCCGGGGGCCATGCCTGTCCTCAGGGGCCACGCTCTGGGAGAGGACACAGACGGGGAAACTGAGGCAGTGGGGCAGGCTTCCACTGAGGACTATCTGGTCAGACCAGAAGGGAAGGAGGGCTCCCTCTTATGAGGCCACAGGTGGGGGGATGGTCACCATCTGGGCTGGACCTTGGGAGCCCATAGGGGCAGGGCAGTGGCGAACAGGGAGGAACCTTCCAGAAGGAAACCCTGGACTATGGGGGAGCCCCGAGAAGGGGGCTCTAATGTGGCAGGTCCGTGGGAGGGCAGGACCGGTCAAGGGGCTAAACTGCAGATATGGGGGGCCGTGAAGAGGTTACAGGTGGTGCCCCACTTAGGACGTGCCAGGCGCCGAAGGGACCTCAAAGACATGGGGTCCTTTTCCCTCGGGCCAGGTGGCAGACAGGACACCCATGGACAAGTGGCAGAGCCTCCATTGGGTCAGACAGGTGACTGGGGAATCACAGAGGCGCTGGCGGGACCTCAGAAGACCCTCGGGGGTCAGTGGGACCAGGGAGAGGAAGGCAGGAGGGGGCTCCCTTGAAGGAGGCGGGGAGAGGATGTGCCCAGGCTGCAGGGGCTGGGCCTTGTCTCTTGACCCTGATCTCAGTCCTCCATTGAGGCCCAACGGCCTCCAAATGCATGCAGCCCCCTCTGGGCCACCCCAGCCTTAGGCCAGTCCTGCCAGAGACTGACAGTCCCACGCATTGGAAGTGAGGTCCCCAAGACCTGTAGACCCAAGGTCCCTGAGCATGGGAGCCTGAATGTGGACCCTGTGTCCAGCACCAGACAGAACTGCCCCCCTCCCCCAAATGCTTCATCTCCCTAGACCAGGCGGCTGGCTGGAGATGAACTTGGAATCTGGCCTCACCTGGTCCCCACCCAGGACCCCCCAACTCTGTGTCCATCGCAAGCCCCATCCCCAGAGGTGCTCCAGAGATACAGAAAAAAACACCATCTCCTGACTGTGTGTTTTCAGGAAAGCCACAGAACCTCGCTGGGTCTCATTTGTATATGGGGTAATCACAGAAGCCACCCCAAATGGCTGTTGAGAAAGTAAGTTAAAGCCGGGCGTGGTAGCACATGCGCGTAATCCCAGCATTTGGGAGGCTGAGACCGGAGGATCCGGGTTCGAGGCCAGCCTCAGCTACCTAGTGAGGCCCTCTGCAACTTAGTGAGACCCGGTTTCAAAATAAAGAATAAAAAAATAGGGCTGGGGGTGGAGCTCGGAGGTAGAATGCCCCTGAGTTCAATCCCCAGTACTGAAAAAAAAAAATGATGTGCCATGCTTGTTAAAGTGACACCGAACAGCCTGCAGTGATTGATGACTCCGGGGAGTGGAGGGACAGGAGAGTGACTCTCCGCAGGAGAAGCAGCCTGGAGGAGCCGGCTGGGCTGGTGTCTGGGTCCATGACAGGCAGGCCCCTGTCTCTGGGCTGCCCCACCGGTCAGAGCAGCCTAACCTGGGTGCGGAGAATCATCCTCACCTACTGCCGGTGCCGCGGGCTGACCCGGCCTTTCCCTGCCTTCCTGGGAGCACAGTTCGGAAGGACGCATCTGGAATCGGCCTCCTTCCTGGACTCCGGACAGCCGAGAGGGCGAGCTCAGTGGTCATTCCTCCCTGGCTCGGACCCCAGCGACTTCTCGGAAGGGCCGCGGTGATGTTCTCTGAATTGCAAGCAATGGTGGCCATTCTTGCACATGGAGAAAATTGAAGCATTGATTTATCTATTTGTTTTGCAACCAGCCCGGGCGGCTTCATTACTCCTTTCCCCGGGGATGCCCTCCCACACGCTCGAATTGAAAATTAACTCTTTTTACCTAGGAAGGGGCAGCAATGGATTTTTAATTTGGAGAGAGTACAGGAACAATAGCCGGGCTGGGAGCCAGAAATGGGGAGGCGAGGCTTCCTCGGGGCCCGCTAGCATCTGGGAGGGCCGCAGACGGGGCCACCCATGGCCAGTGGTGGCCTCCGGGAGTCTGTTGGCGTTTTGGGGGTGCTCGTCCCTGGGGGGTCCCCATTTGTTGCCTCTGCAACTTTCACCAGCAGCAGGAGGCACTGGCGCTGACTCCCAAGGTTGGAGTGGCAGCTCAAGGAGCCAGCCTCCAGGACGTGGGGTCCTCGAAGGCATGGGGGAGGTCCACGAAGCTCGAGGAGCTGCCACCGTGGGCTCTGTCTCGCGGTCCTACTGTGGCACAGTGCACAGCTGGCCTCTGAATCCTTCCCCACCCCCACCCCCACCCCCACCCCCGGCCTTCACCCCATGCACTGCACACCTGGGTGTGGCCGCTGGTGAGTCTTCTGGAATTATCCCCAGTAAGAGCTCCTGGCTCTGGATTCTCTGAGGTTGGGTTTAGTACCAATAGCAGAAAAGTTAAATGAACAGATTCCAGGGTTAAAGGCCTTTGTCTGTCTGTCTCTCTCTCTCTCTCTCTCTCTCTCTTTCTCTCTTTCTCTTTCTCTTTCTCTCTCCAACAGAGCAATTAAGGGCTCTGTTTCCAAGGGACCCAGGTTCCTTCTGTCTCATGGCTCTAAACATTCACTCTAAGTCTTCAGATCCAATGTGGCTGCTCTAACGCCAGCCATTGTGCCTGCATCCCAGCCATCAGGAAGGAGAGAGGCGCAGCCTTCCCTTTAAGAACACTTAGATCACAGCTGGGTATGGTGGACATGCCTGTGATCCCAGTACTTGGGAGGCTGAGATAGGAGGATTGCAGGTTCGAGGCCAGTCTCAGCAACTTAGCAAGATCATTTCAAAAAACATTTTTTTAAATGATAGAGCTGCAAGCCTAGCTCAGTTGTAGAACACCCCTGAGCTCAACCCCCAGTACAGAAACAACAAGAGTGCTTGCATCACGTAGGCAGAGCCCAGGCCCATGGCCATGCCTAGCTGCAAAGGAGGCTACCTGGCCTTTCCCAGCCACTGAGAACGCAGGGGGTGTGCTGGGCTCCTCGGGGTGTCGGTCTAGTGATCTGAGGGCTGGAGAGCAGGGCTGGGGCCAGCAAAGGGGGGGGGGGGACTCCAGTCTTCAGCGAGATGAAAGGAAGGTCTTTTCTTCTCTTTGGGCTCTCCTCTGATGGACCAAAGAGAGAGTGAGGTCCCCATCACCGGAGGTAAGCAAGCAGAGGCTGACCTGTCACTGGACGGGGATGGGGTGGCGGTAACTTTTCTCACAATGTAATCGTCCCTGAGCCCTTTCTACCAGGTCAAAAACTAGAGACCAAACTTCCTGAGGACTCCATTCGGACCCTCCCGACGCCCCTCATTCCTGATCAGAACCTAAGGCTCCGTCTCTTCACAGCCAGCCGTGGTCCGCAGGGCCCCACCTGGGCCCAGACCGGTCAGGCACAGGAGAGGGAAGAAAAGGGAAGTTCTCGGAGTGGATTGATCAGACGCTGTCTCCCGAGGGAGGACACAGAGCAGTGCCCGCTCTCGGGCTGCCCATCTGAGGTCAGCCACGTGGACCCCCGCGCAGATGAAGGAGCTGCGAAGCTTCCTGGGGCCCCAAACTTTTAGGGGTACCACCACCACATCCCCAGAGATGAGCCAGGATGTCCTCCATACCAGGCGACACCCCCTTGGCGGGGTAGGAGTATGAGGGACATTCAGACAAACCTGCGAGAGGAACCGCAGAATCCTTCCTGTCTTTATGCAACAATTAGGTATTGTTCAAGAAAACATCTTTTTTTTTTTTTTTTTTTTTTTTTTTTTGTGGTACTGGGGATTGAACTCAGGGGCATT
>PVLC010006569.1:17152-68656 GCA_004027655.1 Graphiurus murinus | reverse complement strand
AAAAAAAAAAAAAAAAAAAAAAAAAAAAAAAAAAAAAAAAAAAAAAAAGAAGGCATGGGGCCAAAACAGGATGGAAATCCAGCATGGCAAGCATTTAATCCTGTGGCTCCATTTCTTGCATCTGGGGTACATGGTTGTGTGCTGTGATGTGTAGGGGGCTTCGGCAGCCCCAACCCTGTGGCCTGGTTTATTGCAATGGGCACTCTACTTGCTTCTGCAGCATGACTCCATGGGTTAGAGCTTGCAGCCCTTCCCCACAGTACTTTCACATTTCTGGCATTTTTAAACTGTGGGAGTTTTTCTTGCAACCTTGGCTTCACCCTCACAGCTTTACAAATTGCACCATTTGTGACTGCTTGCAGGTATTCTGACTCTGCCACAGATTGGATGTCTTCCCAGACCTTCCTGTGAAATATGAGGGGAAGAATCCATGATGGATTTTTTTCCATCAAAGGCAGCATTATGTGAGTGCTGAGATTAGCCTTCCAACTTTCTCTCACAAACCGGTTCCAAAGACTCATGAAGCATATGTTCAGACTTAGATACAGCCATGACCCCACTTCTGGTACCAATTTCTGTGTCATTCTACATTCTCACTGCTATGACTCCAAAAATGTGACCACACAACTTAGAGGAAGGAAGATTTATTTTCTCTCAGCTTTTGGAGATTTAGAGGTTTTGTCAATGTTAGCCAGGTCTGCAGTACTCCAGAGCATGGTGATAGGAAGCAGAGATATGGAGAGAACAAGAACTCTGCTCTCAAATCTTCGAGTCTGGAAGCAAGTGTGCAAATAAGCATGGGGATTCACAGACAAAAGCTTAGTCCCTGTGGCTATATTCTCAGGGACCCACATAGCCTTGCCACATCCTACCTGCCTAGGTTGCCATGGAGTAAATCCATATTAGTGGATTGATCCACTGATGAGATTGTCATCCTCATTACTGGATTATACCAGTTAATTATATCATGCATTATATGGACATTAGTACATTATTTTTTTTCGGGATAATCTGTGTGTATTCATAACATTCTACTCACAATGTCAGAAGGAAAAGTCAATTCTACCTTCTCTCTTTGTCCCCATGTTACTTCTGGCCTACCATGTGTCTCCAAATCAGACTACAGATTGCATGATTCAAAAACCTGAGGATGTGTAACATTGTTATATGCTGTATTCTTGGGTCCTGTGGGACACATTAGAGAGAGCCAAAGAAGATACATGATTCTGAGTCAGATTGTATTCCCTACCCTATAAATATTAGCTATATAACTGACAGAAACAAAACATCGTGTCATTGCCATGATGATCCTTCGCAAGTCACAGTGAATTTCAGGCCTCATCCTTTGCTGACTTCCTCCCTCAGCTGTTTGCCTCCACATGCTTGCCCCTCAGCCTCATGGTCCTGGCTCTGCATCCTGAGGTCTTTCTGGTCTTTGTCTACAAAGAGAAAACATCAGGGGAAAGATGTTCAGGAAAGAGACTCCTGGTCTCACTTCCATGCAATACGTGGCCTGAACTCTGTGTACCCATATGGCCAGTCTTCATGCCAGATCCTCCCTCTTCCATATCAAAATTGTCTGTGAGCCAGATTTATCCCAGAAGCCGTAGGAGACACACATCATCCCTAGATCCACTTCCCAGAGTCTGTAGCAGGAGTTTGTGTAGGCGACACAAGAGCTTTTGTATTTCCTAGTCTTTTGCCCCACTCTCCCCTTTTAAAGAACCGCTGAGCAGCCAATTCTTGATGTCTGCCTCCTCCAGGGGAGTCTGAAGGAGGTTCTGGCTGTATGCATCCACATTTTAATGCTGCTCTCAGCCAGGTGAGGGGAAGGATGGTGTTGGTAATTACAGTGTGTACAGAGAAGGGCAGATGTAGTGGGAAGGAAGTGTACAGTGGCAGAGCTGTAGTGAATGCACATCTCGGGAGGGTGACTGCAGAGTGTGGCCAGGCAGGTTTAGAGAGTGCATTAGACACACCTGAGCAGGTGGGGGCATAGCTCAGGGGTAGAGCATTTGACTGCAGATCAAGAGGTCCCCGGTTCAAATCCGGGTGCCCCCTGTTTTTCATCTCCACAGTGCTCAATTTTCATCTTTTCCCACCACATTGATTCAGAGTTCCAGGTAGGGGGAGGCGAGGCAGGTGAGGTGTTCAGTGCAAAGCCTGCCTGCCACCTGATGCTTCAGAGAAACCTGGTGTCTTTAAGGAGGAGTCAGTGCTTCTGAGCCAGGGGTGAAGACATTGTTGTCTCTGGTAAATGAAGGCCAATGTGGCAATTGTGTTGTGTCCTCCATTGAATATAGGTGTGTTAATCACAGTTGCCATTAAAAATAGAAGCAAAAGTGTGTGTGTGTGTGTGTGTGTGTGTGTGTGTGTATGCGTGTGTGTGTGTCCAGAGAGAGATTTCAGGGAACTGTCTACAGTTTTTCATGCACAAGCAGAACACACACTTGCTATTCAAAACCATGGTGAGTGCACCTCTCAGGACGGTAACCCCAGGGTGTGCCCTGAAGGTTTATAGAGCCCACTAGACACACCTGGATAGGTGGGGGCATAGCTCAGGGGTAGAGCATTTGACTGCAGATCAAGAGGTCCCCGGTTCAAATCCGGGTGCCCCCTCACTACACTTTCTTTTACATGCTAGAGTGTAATACTGTGTACACTGCAAATATCAAGTCACTAAATGTCCCTTGTCATCCATATTGGCTGTTCACCCCAGCGGTGTCCCAGAATGAACTTCAGTGTGCTCCCCTTGTGCTCTGGGTTCTGCTCCAGCCATGTCTGTGTCATCCTCTATATAAAGAGACTGCAGAATGCCGGGTGTGGTGGCACATGCTTGTAATCCCAGCATTCGGGAGGCTGAGACTGGAAGATCCATGTTCGCGGCCAGCCTCAGCTACCTAGTGAGGCACTCCGCAACTTAGTGAGACCAGGTTTCAAAATAAAGAATAAAAAATAGGGCTGGGGGTATAGCTCGGAGGTAGAATGCCCCTGAGTTCAATCTCCAGTACCGCAAAAAAAAAAAAAAAAAAAAAAAAAAAAAGATAAAATGCAAGTTCCATGCATTGAATGTACAGTGGTACAAAGTAAACATTTGCATTCCTAAAGGGAGGAATAGGATGATATAAAGAAAGCATGGGGCCAAAACAGGATGGAAATCCAGCATGGCAAGCATTTAATCCCGTGGCTCCATTTCTGGCATCCGGGGTACTTGGTTGTGAGCTGTAATGTGTACAGTGCTTTGACAGTCCCAGCCCTGTGGCCTGGTTTATTACACAGGCAGTGTACTTGCTCTGGCAGTCTGAATCCATGGGTTAGAGCTTGCAGCCCTTATCCACAGTACTTTCACCTTTCTGGCATTTTTAAACTGTGGGAGTTTTTCTTGCAACCTTGGCTTCACCCTCCCAGCTCTACAAATTGCACCATTTGTGACTGCCTGCAGGGAACCTGATTCTGCCACATATTGCATGGCTTCTTAGGCTCTCCTATGGAATCTGAGGGGAAGATCCATGATGGAATGTTTTTCCCAGGAAAGCCAGCATTATGTGAGTGCTGAGATTGTCCTTCCAACTTTCCCTCACAAACTGGTTCCAAAAGACACATGAAGCATATGTTCAGACTTAGATAGAGCCGTGACCCCACTTCTGGTACCAATTTCTGTCTCAGTCTACATTCTCGCTGCTATGACTTCAAATAATCTGACCAGACAACTTAGAGGAAGATTTATCTCCTCACAGCCTTTGGAGATTTAGAGGTTTTGTCCATGTTGGCCAAGTCTGCAGGTGCTCAGGGCATGTTGATAGAAAGCAGAGATATGGAGAGAACAAGAACTATGCTCTGAAATATGAGAGTCTGGAAGCAAGAGGGCAAATAAGCATGGGGGTTGACATACAAAAGCATAGTCCATTGAGGCTATACTCTCAGGGACCCACCTACACATGCCACATCCTGCCTGCCTAGGTTGCCATGCAGTAAATCCATTTCAGTGGATTGATCCACTTATGTGATTAAATCTTCATTACTTGATTATACCAGTTAATCATAACGTGTATTACATGGACATCAATACATGATTTTATCAGGTGAAAATCTATTTGTATTCATAATATTTATTGAATGTGTCAGAAGCAATAATCAAAGTCTACCTTCTCTCTTTGTCCCCATGTTACTTCTGGCCTACCATGTGTCTCCACATAAGACTACAGATTGCATGATTCAAAAACCAGAGGACACCTAACATTGTTATATGCTGTATTCTTGAGTCCTGTGGAACACATTAGAGAGAGTCAAAGAAAGTATATGATTTTTGGGTGAGATTGTATTTTGTATAAATATTATTTACACCCTATACATATAATTAGTTATATAATGGGCATAAATAAAACATCGTGTCATTGCCTTGATAATCCCTAAGTCCACTTCCCAGAGTCTGGATCAGGAGCTTGTATAGGGAAACCAAGAGGTTTTGCATTTCCTAGCCCTGCTCCCCGTTGTCATTTCCTAAAGAAGAGCTGAGCAACCTACTCTTGAAGTCTGGCTCCTCCAGGTGAGTCTGAAGGAGGTTCTGGCTGTACACATCCATGTTTTAATGCCCGTGCCTCAGCCAGGTAAGGGGAAGGATGGTGTTGGTAATTATAGTGTGTACACAGAGAAGGGTGGATCTAGTGGGAAGGAAGTGTACAGTGGCAGAGCTGTAGTGAACACACATCTCAGGAGGGTGACTGCAGAGTGTGGCCAGGCAGGTTTAGAGAGTGCATTAGACACACCTGAGCAGGTGGGGGCATAGCTCAGGGGTAGAGCATTTGACTGCAGATCAAGAGGTCCCCGGTTCAAATCCGGGTGCCCCCTATTTTTTCCCACAGTGCTCAATTTTCTTTTCCCACCACATTGATTCAGAATTCCAGGTAGGGGGAGGGGAGGCAGGTGAGGTGTTCAGTGGAAAGACTGCCTAATACGTCCTGAAACCTATGTCTTTAAGGAGAAGTCAGTGCTTCTGAGCCAGGGGTGGAGACGTTGTCTCTGGTGAAGGAAGACCAAAGTGATAATTGTGTTGTGTCTCCATTGGATATAGGTGTGTTAATCACAGTTACAATAAAAATAGAAGCAAAAGTGTGTGTGTGTGTGTGCAGAGAGAGATTTCAGGGAACTGGCTACACAATTTTGCATGCACAAGCAGAACACACACTTGCTATGCAGAACCATGATGAGTGCACTTCTCAGGATGGCGACCCCAGGGTGTGCCCTGAAGGTTTATAGCGCCCACTAGACACACCTGTGCAGATTGGGGCATAGCTCAGGGGTAGAGCATTTGACTGCAGATCAAGAGGCCCCTGCTTCAAATCCAGGTGACCCCTCACTAGACTTTCATATACATTCCAGAGTGCAAAACTGTTTACACTGTAAATAACAAGTCACTAAATGTCCCTTGTCACCCATATCAGCTGTTCACCCCAGCAGTCACTAAATGTCCCTTGTCACCCATATCGGCTGTTCACCCCAGCGGTCACTAAATGTCCCTTGTCACCCATATCGGCTGTTCACCCCAGCAGTGTCCCAGGATGAACTGCAGTGTGCTCCCCTTGTGCTCTGGGTTCTCTTCTGTCCATGTCTGTGTCATCCTCTATAGAAGAGACTGCAGAGGCCAGATGTGAGGCCCCTGTAGGTATTGGCTGGTCAGGCTGTGCCCAGGCTGTCCTCTGAGGCAGTGACTGGGAAGCTCACTCCTCACCTGTATATCCAGCCTTTCACCATGTCTAGGGTTCGAGCCCAACTTCTTCCTACGGCAACCTCCCTCGTGATCCCTGCAGGAAGCTCCTGCTGATCTCCAGCAGGTGCCCCTCACTCTGTGTTCTCACAACCTTTCTTAGGCTACCCCATCTTCTGTGGATATATTTTGTTCCCAAGTTAGTCCTATTTGCAGTAAGATACTGAGGATCAAGGGCAATGTTCCCTGTCTCTGTTGGTTCAACATGGTGGCAGCCTGTTCACCTACCAAGCTCCATGTGTGTTTGTTGATTGAATGAATGTTGGAGGGAAAGAATGAACCCTCGCCCTTGGTGCCTTGGTGTATGGAGGACGCTCTCCTCGCGCTGCATGTGAGGTTTCCTAAGGTCCAGAACCTGCAGCTGTTGTGAGATAAATGTGGACTCAGGGCATTGCCCTTTTGCATTTCTGCACCTGCTATGAAAAGTCCCTGTCATGTGTTCCTCCAGCCTGGACCCAGAATCAAGGTGAATGGAGCAGACACCAGCCCAGCTCAGAGAGAGAAATCAAGCACACAAGGCCACAACCTCAAGCAGACATCGGAGAATAGGCAATCAGCTGACCTGTGTCCACCCCACTGACCTCTGTGATGAGGATAAAGGCTCACTGTTGCAGGAGCTGAATTCACAGATGAGTTATACAGTATCATTGTGACAGTCACTGAGTGACCCAGCCATGATTCATACACCCCATCACCTACTGACTGAGGAGAGAGAAGGAGAACTCTATATTGTGAAGGCATTGAGATTGTGCTTACAATCAGGCTGTGTAGGAAAGAGCCCATCAGATAGCTGTTTCTGAAGTGGTAGTACGAGCTCACAGCCTGAAGAGGGCGCTCTAGTTAATTGGTGGTGTGGCTCTCATGTCCACTGACTCAGAGTGAACCTAACTTCCAGTGCAGTATGGAATGTTTGGGTGAGGTAATACAAGTAAAATCTGCTAAGGAGGATCCCTATAAGCATGGGGGTATAGCTCAGGGGTAGAGCATTTGACTGCAGATCAAGAGGTCCCCGGTTCAAATCCGGGTGCCCCCTGCTGATACTTTACTGGCAAACCTAGCAGCATCTTTTCCCTACCCAGTGTACAACATACTACTCACCTCATCAACACCTTTTCTAGGTCTTATGTCAGTTTTCTCTGGTGACATCAGTTTTCTGGAACAAGACTGAGTCCTGTCACTAATAATCTGTGTGTCTGTTTGAAGTTTTTTATTAGTTGGTCTGTAGAGTTCCATTATGGAGTACAGGCAGAATCGGATATTTGCAGGCAGGTTTTACATCAGAATTATTTCCTGACCCTATTAAAAATATAGATCAATTCTTGTAACTCTGATTGGAAAGCACTTAGGAGGCACTTGGGAACTTCAATTTGGGGAAGACATCCGCTGCTAACATCCATCCTCTCACCCAATAATTGTTAGTGTCAGGAAAATTATATTGGCTATTTCCATGTTATGTAATCATAAGCAGCAGTGCAGTCAGAAACATCCATGATGTCCAGCTGGTGTCTTCTGTCCATGAGTGAGGGAGGTGGGGGTGGGGCTGCAGGCTTGTTTGGTGGCCAGGTGTTCAGAGGTGGATCAAAGACAAAGCATAGTCTGTAAGGGCACACCCCAAAGGACCCTCCTTCTCTAGCCACAGCCCACCTGCTGAGGTTACCATCTAGTGAATCCATTACAATGGACTTATCACCTGCTGAGATTATAATACTCATGACTTAATCCTGTCAACTCCAAACATTAATACATGAGTGATTCAGGGGAAATTCTAAATCTAATCATAATTTTTTCTTGGACTTCCGGGAAGATGGCATCAGAGTAAGACACGTCTCAATAGGCGCTGTGAGCTCAATTCAAATTAGCCATAGAGGCAGCTTCTTGACAGAAGAAAAAGAAAACAACAAAAAGGTGAACAATGCTACAAAATCTCAAATACAGCTGATCAGAATCCAGAAGGCCAGCCAGGGAGAGCAATGAAGCTCGTCTCCGTGGCAGTGGCACCATGCTGCTGAGTGGTGGCCGCCATTGAGCCAGCCCCCAGTGTGGGGTCTACTGACAAAGGAATATATAACAACCTTCTGCATCCCCAGCAACCAGAGGTGGAGTGAGTGACTCCTGAACTCCTCATCCTAGCCAGGCGGCATATCGAGGCGCCTTTGACAGTGATTGGAATGTGTGGTACGACCAGCTTAAGCCTCTGCAGGGCCATCCCAGCTCACCTCTCCCTCCAGAGCGGAACAGAGACCAACCCTACTGCAGAGCTTGAATCAAAACTGCCACAGGAGCAGCTTCTTGATGGAAGAAAGAGAAGCAAAGCAGCTGAAAAGTGAGTAAAGTAACAGGGGCAGTTGGTCGGAATCCAGAGAGCAGACCAGGAAGAATGGGGAGCCGGCGTGTGCATGGCAGTAACAGCCACCATCTTGTCAGCTGCCCACAGCAGCAAGGATTTACCCAAAAGATCTGCAGAGGCCAAATCAGGTCTGTTCTTAGAAACTTACAGGGATTTTTATTTTGTTTCTTGCTGTTGTTTTTTGTTTCCAGAGGTTTTTGTTTTGTTTTAACTCTGTTTTCACCTTGTATTTCTTTGATTTGTCTTTGTTTGTTCAGAGGATTGGTTGCTTTGTTAGCTTTTTCTAGACCCTAGAAGTCAACATCTGAAACAAACCAAAGACACCAATAGAGCAGGCAGAAGGAGTATCAGAGTAATTGCAACTCAGTACAAGAAACCATTCACAGAGAGAAAATAAAAATAAGAAACCTATAAATATAGAGAAAGCATGCAAGAGCAGCAAAGTTATAAATTTAAGAACAGGGAAACCATGGGAAGGGAAAATGCCAAAGAAACAATGAGTCAACACAACCCCACAATAATAGAACTCAATGACACTGAATGGCAGAGCTTACCGGAAGGACAATTCAGAACTTTAATAATAAAATGATACAAAACTTCCAGAAAGAATGCAGAGAGAGCTGGAAAGGAATAAAGGAACAAATAAACAAAGAATCTGACACCCTGAGCAGGAATCATAGAGAAGCCTTGAGGGAAGTGAAGGATGTGAAAGATGCAATAATAGTAGTGAAGGCATCCATACAAACTATAAACAGTAGATTAGACCACATGGAAAACAGAATATCACTCCTAGAAGATGACCATTCCAAAAATGAATCCATTATACATAATCTAGAAAAAAAATTCGACAGTATGAATCCAACATCAATGAGATCTGGGCCAATTTTAAAAGAGCTAACCTAAGAATAATAGGCATAGAAGAGGGATTCGAAGTTGAAATTAATGGAATAAACAACCTTTTCAAAGAAGTAATATCAGAGAACTTTCCAAACATAGAAAGAGAAGTCAACACACAGGTGCAGGAAACATATTGAACCACCTCTAGACAAGACCAAAGAAGAGGTTCACCACGCCACATAATAATCAAGTTGACCAATGTAGAGGCTAAGAAAAGAATTCTAAAGGCAACAAAAGTAAAAGGCCAAGTAACATTTAGAGGAAAACCAATTAGAATCACTCCAGACCTCCCTAACCAAGTCATGAAAGCCAGGAGGGGCTGGAGTAACATATTCCAAACTCTGAAAGAAAATAACTTGCAGCCAAGATTCTCCTACCCAGCAAAACTCTCTCTCAAAATTGACAGAGATATAAAAATCTTCCATGACAAACAGAAACTGAAAACATTTATGTCTTCCAAACCAGCACTAGAGAAAATACTCAAAGAGATTAACTACAAAGAAGAACTAACAAGTAAACATCAGAATCAGAGAAACAATAATTTCCAGGAAGCAAACAACTAAGCAAAGAAGAACAAACACTACCACAAACAAAATCACAACTCAAAATGTTAGGAATTAAAAATTGACTCTCAATAATCACACTGAATATAAATGGTCTCAACTCCCCAATAAAAAGGCACAAGGTAGCAAAATGGATTAAAACCCAGAATCCATCTATATGCTGCCTGCAAGAAACACACCTTACAAGCAAAGATTCCCACAAACTAAAGGTGAAGGGATGGAGTAAGGTAATCCATGCCAATGGAACTCGAAGACAAGCAGGAGTAGCAGCTATGATATCAGATAAAGTAGATTTCAAGCCTAAGCTCATCAAAAGAGACAAAGTGGGTCATTTTTTACTGGTAAAAGGAACAATCCAGCAGGAGGAAATAACAATTATCAACATCTATGCCTCAAACATAGGTGCAGCCACTTTCATAAAACAAACTCTGCATGATATAAAGTCACACATAGATCCCAATACACTAATACTAGGAGACTTCAATACTCCTCTCACATCACTAGACCGATCTTCTAAAAAAAAGGTCAGTAAAGATGCTTCAGATCTAAATAATACCATAAATCAAATGGACCTGTTAGACACATATAGAATATTTCACCCAACTACAGCTGAATTCACATTTTTCTCAGCAGCACATGGAACCTTCTCCAAAATAGACCACATTCTGGGCCACAAAGAGAGCTCTGGCAAATTCAAAAAATGTAACATAATTCCCTGCATCTTTTCAAACTATAATGGAGTGAAACTAGAAATCAACTCTAAGAAGACCCAGAGTAACCATGTAAACACATCGAGACTGAACACCACACTGCTGAACGAGGAATGGGTCATAGAATAAGTAAGGGGAGAAATTTAAAAATTCCTAGAAACCAATGAAAACAGAGACACAACATATCAAAACCTCTGGGACACCTTAAAGGCAGTACTAAGAGGAAAATTTATAGCACTGAGTACCCATATAAGAAGAATGGAAACTCACCAAATAACCTAATGACACAGCTCAAAGCCCTTGAAAAACAAGAACAGTCTAACCCCAAAGCCAGCAGAAGACAGGAAATTATGAAAATCAGAGCCAAAATTAATGAAATACAGAATAAAAAAACAATACAGAAAATCAACAAAACCAAAAGCTGGTTTCTTGAAAAAATAAACAAGATAGATAAACCATTGGCCAACCTAACCAAAAAAGAGAATCAACACAAATTACCAAAATAAGAGATGAAAAAGGTAATATTACCACTGACAGTGTGGAAATACAGAGGATCATCAGAAACTATTTTGAAAAACTATACTCCAACAAAATGGAAAATCTGGAAGAAATTGACAATTTTTTAGATACATACAACCCTCCTAAATTGAGTCAAGAAGATATAGGAAACTTAGATCAACCAATAAAAATCAAAGAAATATAAACAGCAATAAAAAGTTTACCATCAAACAAAAGCCCAGAGCCAGATGGTTTTCCAAGTGAATTTTATAAAACATTTATGGAAATCTAATCCCAATACTCCTCAAACTATACCATGAAATAGAAAGAAAAGGGACTCTCCCTCTTTCTATGAAGCCAGCATCACATTAATACCAAAGCCAAATAAAGACAGCTCAAGAAAAGAAAACTATAGGCCTATATCATTGATGAATCTAGATGCAAAATTGCTAAACAAAATACTAGCAATGCGCATTCAAAACCACATCAAGAAAATTATACACCATGACCAAGTCGAGTTCATCCCAGGGCTGCAAGGCTGGTTCAATATATGAAAAACAATCCATGTAATACACCATATAAACAGAATCAAAGATAAAAATCACATGATCATCTCAATTGATGCCGAAAAAGCATTTGACAAGATCCAACACCGATTCATACTAAAAGCACTTCAGAGAATTGGAATAGAAGGAACATGCCTCAAAATCATAGAGGCAATATACAATAGGCCTACAGCCAATATCATATTAAATGGAGGAAAACTGCAAGAGTTCCCACTAAAAAGAGGTACAAGACAAGGATGTCCATTTTCACCTCTTCTGTTCAACATAGTACTCAAGACTCTAGGCAGAGCTATAAGGCAAGAGAAGGAAATCAAAGGGGTAAAAATAGGGAAAGAAGAACTAAAACTATCCCTCTTTGCAGATGACATGACACTATACTTAGAAGACCCAACAAAGTCAGCCAAAAAACTTATAGAAGTGATCAACAAATTCACCAAAGTGTCTGGATACAAAATCAATCTTCAAAAATCAGAAGCTTTCCTGTATGCCAACCATTCAAACCACTGAAAAAGAAATCCAGAAAACAATTTCACTCACAATAGCACCCCCCAAAATAAAATACTTAGGGATAAACCTAACTAAAGAGGTAAAAGACCTCTATAAGGAAAACTACAAAAAGCTGAAAAAAGAAATCGACGAAGACCTTAGAAGATGGAAGGATCTACCATGCTCTTGGATAGGCAGAATAAATATCATCAAAATGGCCATCCTCCCAAAAGTAATCTACAAATTCAATGCAATACCCATGAAATTACTAAGGTCACTCCTCACAGACATAGAAAAATCAGTCCTTAAATTCATTTGGAACAACAAAAAGCCCAGGAAAGCCAAAGTAGTTCCTAGCAACAAGAACCATGGAGGAGGTATCACAATATCTGACTTCAAACTTTACTACAAAGCTACAGTAATAAAAACAGCATGGTATTGGCACAAAAACAGACACACAGACCAATGGAGCAGAATAGAAGATTCAGAAACAGACCCACGTGCTTACAATCAACTGATTTTTGACAAAGGAGCCAAAAACATACACTGGAAAAAAGATAGCCTCTTTAACAAATGGTGTTGGCAAAACTGGTTAACCATATGCAGGAAAATGGAAATAAACCCCACTTTCTCACCCTGCACAAGAATCAACTCAAGGTGGATCAAAGACCTGGAAGTCAGGCCAGAGATCTTGCAGCTACTTGAAGAGGGCATAGGCCCAACACTTCAACACATTGGCACAGGTCAAAACTGTTTCAACAAGACCCCAAAAGCACAAGCAACTCAAATGAAGATCAATACATGGGATTGCATTAAACTGAGGAGCTTCTGTGCAGCAAAGGAAACTATCAAGAACCTCAACAGAGAGCCCACAGAGTGGGAGAAAATTTTTGCCAGCTACTCTTCTGATAGAGGACTAATATCTAGGATATACAGAGAACTCAAGAAACTCATAGCTAAGAAAACAAATAACCCAATCAAAAAATGGGCAAAGGATCTAAATAGACACTTCACAACAGAAGAAATACAAATGGCCAATAAATGTATGAGGAAATGTTCAACATCATTAGCAATCAGAGACATGCAAATCAAAACTACTTTGAGATTTCACCTAACTCCAATCAGAATGGCAATCATCAAAAACACAAGCAACAACAAATGGTGTCGAGGGTGTGGAGAAGTGGGAACCCTAATACATTGTTGGTGGGATTGCAAATTAGTGCAACCACTTTGGAAAACAATATGGAGGATCCTCAGACAAATGAGAATGAACCTACCATACGATCCAGCAATACCACTTCTGGGTAACTACCCAAAAGAATGGAAACCAAACTATCAGACCAACGCATGTGTATATATGTTTATAGCTGCACAGTTTACAATTGCCAACTATGGGACCAGCCAAGATGTCCATCAACAGATGAATGGATTACAAAACTATGGGATATGTACACAATGGAATTTTACTCAGCCATAAAGAAGAACTAAATCATGTTATTTGCAGGGAAATAGATGGAGCTGGAAAACATTATGTTAAGTGGGATTAGTCAGTCACAAAAAGTTAAAAATTGAATGCTCTCCCTAATATGTGGAAGCTAGGGAGAAAATGGGACATAAGAGGGACTACAGATGAAGAAGGAGAATCCTTAGATGAACAACAAATTTGACTTAATGGAAGGCGATGGGGGGACACCCTAATGAGCATGATGTACTTTCACGAACTCATCAAAGTCAATCACTAAACTGAATTTGAGAAGGAGGGAGGAGGGAGTGGGTCGGGAATTGGGGAAGGGTTAAATGAGAAACGTGTGCATGTATGCCTTTACCTATACTAGCTTGTACCTAACAAAGATATGTGATTACAATGCACCAATCAAAAAAAGGATTTGTTAAAGTTACACCAGGAGATTTTTGATCTACGTAATGTGGAGCCCATTTCTGTTAATGTGACAGAAACAGCTAAGACATTTTTAGATCGGCTTTAAGCCTTGTTCACTACCTGGCCCTCGTTTACCTCCTTGCTGGGAATAATTATAGGAGCAGCAGCAATAGTCATTCTAGGCTTATGCATTCTACCACTCATTGTACGCCTTGTGATCAATGCCTATGTTAGTGTACGAGCAGATTTACATGGAATAAAACTGCAAGCACTGCCTCGCACAGGGCCTGGTAGTCAATGATGGGTTCGATTTTCTCAGGGCAATATCAACCTATGACTCATTGAGACCCCATGACAGGTAAGATTATGCACCTGGTAGGAAATGACCTAAGACAGGCACAGTCCTTTGTGCTTTTTAAAATAAAAACGGGGGAGTAGTGTGAGCCCAGCTGGGCCCATTACTTCCTGGCAGTTGCTACCTGCATATATGAGTAATTATACTGATTCTTCTGGACTTTGGTGTCTCGAAATCTGGTGATTGCTCCTAGGATGTGTAGATGAAAGTCCCTCCTACTTCTTAAAAAGTAAACATATGACCCTAAAGCTTTATGATTTTATGACTCTAGAAAGTTTGCTTGTCCAGGCTATGTTAAGAATGTGGACTATACGTGGAAAACAAAGAAGTGCTGCTAATTGTGCTCTGACAATGCTTGATATGCTGTAAATGTATATGTAACCCTGTTGTATTCAAGAAATGTATAACAAATCCGTGCTGAAAAATAAAAATTTAAAAAAAACACACTCTTCTCCTGGTCCCTGAAGAGCCCATGCCCAGTTGAGAATGCAAAATGAATCTAGTCCATCTCTAAGAGTTCCCAAAGTTAACAGTTCCAGCATCATTGAAAAATCCCAAAGTCCAAGATCTCCTCTAAGACTCAAGATGACATTTTGGTATGAGTCCTTGGAAAAGAAAATGAAAATCAAGATAAAAAGCAAGTTTTATGCATTCAATGTACAGTGGTACAAAGTAAACATTTGCATTCCCAAAGGGAGGAATAGGATGATAGAAAGAAGGCACGGGGCCAAAACAGGTTGGAAATCCAGCATGGCAAACATTTAATCCTGTGACTCCATTTCTGGCATCTGGGGTACATGGTTGTGTGCTGTGATGTGTAGGGGGCTTCAGCAGCCCCAGCCCTGTGGCCTGTTTCATTGCAATGGGCACTCTACTTGCTCCTGCAGCCTGACTCCATGGGCTTGACCTTGCAGCCCTTCCCCACAGTACTTTGACAGTTCTGGCATTTTTTAACTGTGGGAGTTTTTCTTGCAACCTTGGCTTCACCCTCACAGCTTTACAAATTGCACCATTTGTGACTGCTTGCAGGGATTCTGACTCTGCCACATATTGGATGTCTTCCCAGACCTTCCTGTGAAATCTGAGGGGAAGACTCCATGATGGACATTTTTTTATTCTGTCAAAGGCAGCATTATGTGTGTGCTGATATTGGCCTTCCAAATTTCTCTCACAAACTGGTTCCAAAGACTCATGAAGCATATGTTCAGACTTAGATACAGCTGTCACCCCACTTCTGGTACCAATTTCTGTCTCAGTCTACATTCTCACTGCTATGACTACAAAAAGCTGACCAAACAACTTAGAGGAAGGAAGATTTATTTTCTCACAGGTATTGGAGATTTAGAGGTTTTGTCCATGTTGGCCAAGTCTGAGGGTGCTCAGGGCATGTTGATAGAAAGCAGAGATATGGAGAGAACAAGAACTCTGCTCTGAAATCTGAGAGTCTAGAAGCAAGAGAGCAAATAAGCATGGGGGTTGATATACAAAAGCATGGTCCATGAGGCTACACTGTCAGGGACCCACCTACACTTGCCACATTCTACCTGCCTAGGTTGCCATGTAGTAAATCCATTTCAGTGGATTGATCCACTAATGTGATCACAATCTTCATTACTTGATTATACCAGTTAATCATAACATGTATTACATGGACATTAATACATGATTTTTATCAGGGGATAATCTATGTGTATTCATAATATTCTTCTTAGTGCCAGAAGCGAAAGTCAAAGTCTACCTTCTCTCTTTGTCCCCATGTTACTTCTGGCCTACCATGTGTCTCCAAATAAGACCACAGATTGCATGATTCAAAAACCAGAGGACACCTAACATTGTTATATGCTGTATTCTTGAGTCCTGTGGGACACATTAGAGAGAGTCAAAGAAGGTATATGGCTTTGAGTGGAATTATATTCCCTATAAATATTATTTATACCCTATAAATATTATTACTTATATAACTGACATAAACAAAACATGTCATTGTCCTGATCACCCCTAGGTCCAATTCCCAGAGTCTGGTCAGGAGTTTGTAGAGGAACCAACAGCTTTTGCATTTCCTAGCCCTGCTCCCCATTGTCATTTCCTAAAGAAGAGCTGAGCAACCTACTCTTGAAGTCTGGCTCCTCCAGGTGAGTCTGAAGGAGGTTCTGGCTGTATACATCCATGTTTTAATGCCTGTGCCTCAGCCAGGTAAGGGGAAGGGTGGTGTTGGTAATTACAGTGTGTACACAGAGAAGGGCGGATCTAGTGGGAAGGAAGTGTACAGTGGCAGAGCTGTAGTGAACACACATCTCAGGAGGGTGACTGTAGAGTGTGGCCAGGCAGGTTTAGAGAGTGTATTAGACACACCTGAGCAGGTGGGGGCATAGCTCAGGGGTAGAGCATTTGACTGCAGATCAAGAGGTCCCTGGTTCAAATCCGGGTGCCCCCTACTTTTTTTTTATTCCATAGTGCTCAATTTTCATCTTTTTCCACCACATTGATTCAGAGGTCCAGGTAGGGGCAGGTGAGGCAGGTGAGGTGTTCAGTGCAAAGTCTGCCTGCCACCTGCTGCTTCAGAGAAACCTGTGTCTTTAAGGAGGAGTCAGTGCTTCTGAGCCAGGGGTGGAGACATTGTTGTCTCTGGCGAAGGAAGACCAAAGTGGCAATGGTATTGTGTCATCCATTGAATATGGATATGTTAATCACAGTTACAATAAAAAATAGAAGCAAAAGTGAGTGTGTGTGTGTGTGTGTGTGTGTGTGTGTGTGTGTGTCTGGATGTGAGGCCCCTGCAGGTGTTGGCTGGTCAGGCTGTGCCCAGGCTGTCCTCTGAAGCAGTGACTGGGAAACTCACTCCTCACCTGCACATCCAGCCTTCCACCGAGTCTGAGGTTGGAGCCCAACTTCTTCCTCTTTGAAACCTCCCTTGTCATCTCTTCACGAAGCTTCTGGTGACCCCATGAAAGTGCCCCTCACTCCTTGCTCCACAGCCTCTGCTGAGGTACCCTGTTCTGTGGATACATTTTGTTCCTGACTTAGTCCTACTTGCACTAAGATACTGAGAATCAAGGGCAATGTTCCCTGTCTCTGTTGGCTCAACATGGTGGCAGCCTGTTTGCCTACCAAGCTGCATGTGTGTTTGTTGATTGAATGAGTGTTGGAGGGAAAGAATGAGCCCTCCCCCTGTAGTGCCTTAGTGTATGGAGGTGTATTAGACACACCTGAGCAGGTGGGGGCATAGCTCAGGGATAGAGCTCAGGGGTAGGTCGCTCCCCCCAGGCTGCATGTAAGGGTTACTAAGGTCCAGGACCTGCAACAGTTGTGAAATAACTGTGGACTCAGGGCATTGCCCTTTTGCATTTTTGCACCTGCTATGAAAAGTCTCTGTCAGCTGTTCCTCCAGCCTGGACCCAGAATAAACATGCATGGAGCAGACATGAGCCCAGCTCACAGAGAGAAATCAAGCACACAGGGCCACAACCTCAAGCAGACATCTGAGATTAGCAAATCTGCTGACCTGTGTCCACCCCACTGACCTCTGTGATGAGCATAAAGGCTCACCATTGCAGGAGCTGAATTCAGAGATGAGTTATACAGCATCATTGTGACAGTGACTGAGTGATCCAGCCATGATTCCTACACCCCATCACCTACTGACTGAGGAGAGAGAAGGAGAACTCCATTTTTTGAAGGCATTGAGATTGTGCTTACAATCAGGCTGTGTAGGAAAGAGCCCATCAGATAGCTGTTTCTGGGGTGGTAGTGTGAGCTCATGGCCTGAAGAGGGCGCTCTAGTTAATTGGTGGTGTGGCTGTCATGTCCCCTGGTTTAGAGTGAACCTAACTTCCAGTGCAGTACGGAATGTTTGGGTGAGGTAACACAAGTAAAATGTGCTAAGGAGGATCCCTATAGGCATGGGGGTATAGCTCAGGGGTAGAGCATTTGACTGCAGATCAAGAGGTCCCCGGTTCAAATCCGGGTGCCCCCTGCTGACACTTTGCTTTACTGGCAAAACTAGCAGCATCTTTTCTCTACTCAGTGTTCAACACATTACTCACCTCATCAACACCTTTTCTAGGTATATGTCAGTTTTCTCTGGTGACATTAGTTTTTTGGAACAAGACTGAATCCTTTCACTAATAATGTGTGTGTCTCTTTGATTTTTATTTGGTCTGTAAAGTTCCATTATGGAGGGACAGGCAGAATTAGATGTTGCCCAGCCTGATTTTACATCAGAATTACTTCCTGACCCTAATAAAACTATAGATCAACTCTTTTAATTCTGATTGGTAGCTCTTACGAGGCACTTGGGAATTTCAATTTGGGGAAGACATCCGCTGCTAACATCCATTCTCTCACTCAATAATTTTAAGTGTTGGGAAAATTATAGTGGCAATTTCTATGTTATGTAATCATAAGCAACAGTGCAGTCAGAAACATCCATGATGTCCAGCTGGTGCCTTCTGTCCATGAGTCAGGGAGGTGGGGCGGGACTGTGGGCTTGTTTGGTGGCCAAGTGTTCAGAGGTGGATTCAAAGACAAAGCATAGTCTGTAAGGCCACACCCCAAAGGACAAAGACCTCCATCTCCAGCCACAGCCCACCTGCCTGGATTACCATCTAGTGAATCCATTACAATGGACTTATCAACTGAGGAGATTACAATACTCATGACTTAATCCTATCAATTCCGAACATTAATACATGAGTGCTTCACAGGACATTCTAAATGTAATCATTGGATTCTTCTCCTGGTCCCTGAAGAGCTCATGCCCAGTTGAGAATGCAAAGTGCATTTCATCCATGTATAAGAGTTCCCAAAGTTAACAGTTCCAGCATCGCTGAAAAGCCCCAAAGTCCAAGATCTCCTCTAAGACTCAAGATGACATCTTGGCTGTGAGCCCCTGGAAAAGAAAATGAAAATCAAGATAAAAAGCAAGTTCCATGCATTCAATGTACAATGGTACAAAGTAAACATTTGCATTCCCAAAGGGAGGAATAGGATGATAGAAAGAAGGCATGGGGCCAAAACAGGTTGGAAATCCAGCATGGCAAACATTTAATCCTGTGGCTCCATTTCTGGCATCTGGGGTACATGGTTATGATCTGTGATGTTAGGGGACTTTGACAGCCCCAGCCCTGTGGCCTGTTTAATTGCAATGGGCACTCTACTTACTCCTGCAGCCTGACTCCATGGGTTAGAGCTTGTAGCCCTTCTCCAGAGTACTTTCACATTTCTGGCATTTTTAAACTGTGGGAGTTTTTCTTGCAACCTTAGCTTCACCCTCACAGCTTTACAAGTTGCACCATTTCTAATTGCTTGCAGGGATTCTGACTCTGCCACATATTGGATGTCTTCCCAGACCTTCCTGTGAAATCTGAAGGGAAGACTCTATGACGGGTATTTTTTTATTCTGTCAAAGGCAGCATTATGTGAGTGCTGAGATTGGCCTTCCAACTTTCTCTCACAAACCGGTTCCAAAGACTCATGAAGCATACGTTCAGACTTAGATACAGCCGTGACCCCACTTCTGGTACCAATTTCTGTCTCAGTCTACATTCTCACTGCTATGACTCCAAAAAGCTGACCAAACACTTAGAGGAAGGAAGATTTATCTCCTCACAGCTATTGGAAATTTAGGGGTTTTGTCCTTGTTGGCCTAGTCTGCGGGCGCTCAGGGCATGTTGATAGAAAGCAGAGATATGGAGAGAACAAGAACTCTGCTCTGAAATCTGAGAGTCTAGAAGCAAGAGAACAAATAAGCATGGGGGTTGATATACAAAAGCATGGTCCATGAGGCTACACTGTCAGGGACCCACCTACACTTGCCACATTCTACCTGCCTAGGTTGCCATGCAGTAAATCCATTTCAGTGGATTGATCCACTGATGTGATCACAATCTTCATTACTTGATTATACCAGTTAATCATATCATGTATTACATGGATATTAATACATGATTTTTATCAGGGGATAATCTATGTGTATTCATAATATTCTACTCACAGTGTCAGAAGCAAAAGTCAAAGTCTACCTTCTCTCCTTCTCCCCGTGTTACTTCTGGCCTACCATGTGTCTCCAAATAAGACCACAGATTGCATGATTCAAAAACCAGAGGACACTTAAAACATGTTATATGCTGTATTCTTGAGTCCTGTGGGACACGTTAGAGAGAGTCAAAGAAGGTATATGATTTTGAGTGGGATTGTATTCCCTATATATATTATTCATACCCTATAAATATTATTCCTTATACGACTGCCATAAAGAAAACATCGTGTCATTGCCTTGATCTCCCCTAGGTCCACTTCCCAGAGTCTGGTCAGGAGTTTGTATAGGGGACCCAAGAGGTTTTGCATTTCCTAGCTCTGCTCCCCATTGCAATTTCCTAAAGAAGAGCTGAGCAACCAACTCTTGAAGTCTGGCTCCTCCAGGTGAGTCTGAAGGAGGTTCTAGTGTACACATCCATGTTTTAATGCCCATGCCTCAGCCAGGTAAGGGGAAGGGGGGTGTTGGTAATTACAGTGTGTACACAGAGAAGCGTGGATCTAGTAGTAAGGAAGTGTACAGTGGCAGAGCTGTAGTGAACACACATCTCAGGAGGGTGACTGTAGAGTGTGGCCAGGCAGGTTTAGAGAGTGCATTAGACACACCTGACCAGGTGGGGGCATAGCTCAGGGGTAGAGCATTTGACTGCAGATCAAGAGGTCCCCGGTTCAAATCCGGGTGCCCCCTATTTTCTCCCACAGTGCTCAATTTTCATCTTTTCCCACCACATTGATTCAGAATTCCAGGTAGGGGGAGGCGAGGCAGGTGAGGTGTTTAGTGGAAAGACTGCCTAATATGTCCTGTGCAGGAGAAACCTGGTGTCTTTAAGGAGGAGTCAGTGCTTCTGAGCCAGGGGTGGAGACATTGTTGTCTCTGGTAAAGGAAGGCCAAAGTGGCAATTGTTTTGTGTTGTACATCTAATATGGATATCTTAATCACAGTTACAATAAAAAATAGAAGCAATTGTGTGTGTATGTCTGTGTGTGTGTGTGTGTGTGTGTGTGTGTCTGTGTGTCTGTGTGTCTGGATGTGAGGCCCCTGCATGTGTTGGCCATCATACATCTGTTTCTGGGGTGGTAGTGTGAGCTCATGGCCTGAAGAAGGCAGTCTAGTTAATTGGTGATATGACTGTATGTCCACTGGCTAAGAGTGAACCTACTTCCAGTGCAGTATGGAATGTTTGGGTGAGGTAACACAAGTAAAATGTGCTAAGGAGGATCCCTATAGGCATGGGGGTATAGCTCAGGGGTAGAGCATTTGACTGCAGATCAAGAGGTCCCCGGTTCAAATCCGGGTGCCCCCTGTTGACACTTTGTTTTACGGGCAAAACTAGCAGCATCTTTTCTCTACTCAGTGTTCAACATACTACTCACTTCATCAACACCTTTTCTGGGTCTTATGTCATTTTTCTCTGGTGACATGAGTTTTCTGGCACAAGGCTGAGTCCTTTTGCTAATCATCTGTGTGTTCTTTGAAGTTTTTTATTAGTTGATCTGTAAAGTTCCATTATGGAGGGACAGGCAGAATCAGATGTTGGCCATCCTGATTTTACATCAGAATTACTTCCTGACCCTATTAAAAATATATATCAACTCTTGTAATTCTGATTGGTAGCACCTAGGAGGCACTTGGGAACTTCAGTTTGGAGAAGACATCCCCGGTTCACATCTGTCCTCTCATCCATTAATTTTATGTTTTGGGAAAATTATATTGGCTATTTTTGTGTTATGTAATCATAAGCAACAGTGCAGTCAGAAACATCCATGATGTCCAGCTGGCGTCTTCTGTCCACGAGTGAGGGAGGTGGGGGCGGGGCTGTGGGCTTGTTTGGTGGCCAGGTGTTCAGAGGTGGATTCAAAGACAAAGCATAGTCTGTAAGGCCACACCCCAAAGGATGAGGACTCTCATTCTCCAGCCACAGCCCACCTGCCAGGTTACCATCTAGTGAATCCATTACAATGGACTTATCAACTGAGGAGATTACAATACACATGACCTAATCCTATCAACTGCAAACATTAATACATGAATGCTTCAGAGGACATTCTAAATGTAATTATAAGATTCTTCTCCTGGACCCTGAAGAGCTCATGCCCAGTTGAGAATGCAAAATGCATTCAGTCCATGTCTAAGAGTTCCCAAAGGTTCCAGCATCACTGAATACTTCCAAAATCCAAGATCTCCTTTAAGACTCAAGATGACATCTTGGCTGTGAGCTCCTGGAAAAGAAAATGAAAATCAAGATAAAAAGCAAGTTCCATGCATTCAATGTATAGTGGTACAAAGTAAACATTTGCATTCCCAAAGGGAGGAATAGGATGATAGAAAGAAGGCATGGGACCAAAACAGGATGGAAATCCAGCATGGCAGGCATTTAATCCTGTGGCTCCATTTCTGGCATCTGGGGTACATGGTTATGATCTGTGATGTATAGGGGGCTTTGGCAGCTCCAGCCCTGTGGCCTGGTTTATTGCAATGGACACTCTACTTGCTCCTGCAGCCTGACTCCATGGGTTAGAGTTTGTAGCCCTTCTCCACAGTACTTTCACATTTCTGACATTTTTAACTGTGACAGTTTTTCTTGCAACCTTGGCTTCACCCTCACAGCTTTACAAACTGCACCATTTGTGACTGCCTGCAGGGATTCTGACTCTGCCACATATTGCATGGCTTCCCAGGCCTTCCTGTGAAATATGATGGTAGATTCCAGGATGGATTTTTTTTCTGTCAAAGGCAGCATTACGTGAGTGCTGATATCTGTCTTCCAACTTTCCCTCACAAATCGGTTCTAAAGACTCATGAAGTTCAGACTTAGATACAGCCGTGACCCCACTTCTGGTACCAATTTCTGCCTCAGTCTACGTTCTTACTGCTATGACTTCAAAAAATCTGACCAGACAACTTAGAGGAAGGAAGATTTATCTCCTCACAGCTATTGGATATTTAGAAATTTTGTCCATGTTGGCCAAGTCTGGGGGTGCTCAGGGCATGTTGATAGAAAGCAGAGATATGGAGAGGACAAGAACTCTGCTCTGAAATCTGAGAGTTTGGAAGCAAGAGGGCAAATAAGCATGGGGGTTGTAATACAAAAGCATAGTCCATGAGGCTACACTCGCAGGGACCCACCTACACCTGCCACATCCTCCCTGCCTCGGTTGCCATGCAGTAAATCCATTTCAGTGGATTGATCCACTGATGTGATTGCAATATTCATTACTTGATTATACCAGTTAATCATATCATGTATTACATGGATATTAATACATGATTTTTATCAGGGGATAATCTATGTGTATTCATAATATTCTATTCACAGTGTCAGAAGCGAAAGTCAAAGTCTACCTTCTGTCTTTGTCCCCATGTTACTTCTGGCCTACCATGTGTCTCCAAATAAGACTACAGATTGCATGATTCAAAAACCAGAGGACACTTAACATTGTTATATGCTGTATTCTTGAGTCCTGTGGGATACATTAGAGAGAGTCAAAGAAGGTATATGGTTTTGAGTGGGGTTGTATTGCCTACAAATATTATTTATACCCTATAAATATTATTAGTTATATAACTGACATAAACCAAACATCGTGTCATTGCCCTGATCATCCCTAGGTCCACTTCCCAGAGTCTGGATCAGGAGTGTATAGGGGACCCAAGAGGTTTTGCATTTCCTAGCCCTGCTCCCCATTGCAATTTCCTAAAGAAGAGTTGAGCAACCAACTCTTGAAGTCTGGCTCCTCCAGGTAGTCGGAATGAGGTTCTGACTGTACACATCCACGTACCCACTTTCTCCAGCCATAGCCCACCTGCCTAGGTGACCACGCAGTAAATCCATCCCAATGTCTTTTTTCACTGATGAGATTACAGCACTCACGCCTTAATTAAATCAACTCAGAATGTCAGTACATCAGTTACATATACATTGCATATGTAACCATAACATTCTACCGCTGGTTTCTCAAGAGCTCATCCTCATTTCAGAATGCAAAATGCACTTAGTCCATCTCTAAGAGTTCCCAAATTATTAACGGTTCCAGCATCACCAAAAGTCCCAAAGTCCAAGTTCTCCTCTAAGACTCAAGGTGATGTCTTGGTTTTAAGTCCCTGTAAAAGAAAATGAAAATAAAAATAAAAAGCAAGTTACATGCATCCAATATACAGTGGCACAGAGCAAAGATTTGCATTCCAAAATGGAGGAATAGGGCCATAGAAAGAAGGAATAAGAGGCCGGGCGTGGTGGCGCACGCTTGTAATCCCAGCATTCGGGAGGCTGAGACTGGAGGATCCAGGTTCGAGGCCAGCCTCAGCTACCTAGTGAGGCACTCCGCAACTTAGTGAGACTTGGTTTCAAAATAAAGAATAAAAAATAGGGCTGGGGGTATAGCTTGGAGGTAGAATGCCCCTGAGTTCAACCCCCAGTACCACACAAAAAAAGAAAGAAAGAAGGAATAGGACCAAAACAGGACTGAAATCTAGCAGGACAAGCATTTAAACCTGCAGCTCTATTTCTGGCATCCCGGGGACATGGTGGTGAGATGGGATCTCCAAGGCGCCTTGACAGCTGTGCCCTGTATCCTGGTGGATTTAAATGAGCCATGTACTTGCTCTTCCAACCTGGTTCCTTGGCTTTCAGCTTGCAGAATTTCCTTGCCATTGTTCTGCATTTCTGAATTCTGGGGCTTTTTTTCTTGTAACTTTGGTTTCACCCTCACAGCTCCACAAATTGCTCCATTAGGAACTTCTGGCAGGGAGTGTGACCCTGCCACATGTTGCCTGGCCTTCTGAACCTTCCTTTGAAATTTGAGATAGAAGACTCCATGACCCCTTTTTTTCTAGCAAAGCCAGCATTACATGACTGCTTAGATCAACTGCCTGCAAAAAAGGTAGTCAAGTCCTTTTCAATCACCGCCACTAGGCCCTTTTCAGACATAGCTCCCTCTGGACCTTTCTCAATCCTGTCCACCCCTGGGCCTGTTTCAGTCCTGTCCACCTCTGGGTCTGTGTTCATCCTGGCAGCCACCAGAACCTTTTCAATCATAGTGACCAAGCAGGACTTGTTCCCAGGGTTCCACACTTGTGCTTGAACTGCCCTGACCACACTACTTTCTTTGTTCCTATGGAAAACATTTGACTTCCCTTCAGCTATCTTATTTTCTTCCACAACACCATATCTCTGGGCCCCAGCTTTTTACATACCTTTCTGGCTAAACGTCAATTCTGTAGTCTCTGCTTTGTTTTTTGCTTCCAAAATTCACTGTACACTTGGTTGAATGCAGACATCAATATGCCTAATGCAGTTTGGATACTTAGCTGTTTTGAGATTTCCTTCAGTATGTTAGTCAGTCAATCATCTTTAAATCTGGCCTCACACAAAGTTTCAGAACATGGACCAAATGTCTAAGTTATTCGCCAGAATTTAATAGGTGAGACTTCAGCAGGGATTGGGAGAGCAGGAGTTCAGCTTTGCACAGGGGTTCTCCAAACTGACGCCCACCAGGTACCGAGGAGGAGGGGCTGTTGAGTGCTGGGCAGGATACAATTCTAAAGGTTTATGGGGAGAGACAAGGTAGGTCAGAGGTATATAGAGGTCTGTGAATGAAGTCAGTAAGATCCCGTTGGTTCGTTAGAACAAGGAGACCTTACAGCACATGGTGGATCCTTGTGTAAAGTAGCACAGGCGGAGTGGTGGTAATCACAAAGTATAAACAGGTGGGAGGGCGTAACTCAGGGGGAGAGCATTTGCCAGCCTGTGAAGGAGTCCCTGGTTGACGGCCATGCCACCTGCTTGCTTTCCCTTTCAGACTGACCACAGGTTTTCAGGTGCTGACCTGAGTCAGGCTCAGCGACCACAAGACACCTTGGCTCTCACCTCACCACTCCCTCCTGTGGACAGGATCCTTTCTTCAGTTGCTTCTTCTGCTGCCACTTTGAGGGATTCTGCAAATGAAGAATAAGAGGGAGGAGGAGGAGACCTAAGGGAGGTCCCAGAGCGAATGGTGCAAAGAGACCCTTTGTCATAAATGTGGACTTGGGTTGTGACTTGGCCACTGATCAGGTGTGTGTGTTTGGGCATGATTTGAACTACTGTCATTTTATAACAGATTTATGGCATATATGAGCCCAGGTAAAGTCAACAGCTCAAAATCATCTGTGAGTCAGATTCATCCAGGGAGCGGTGGGAGACACACGTCATCCCTAGGTCCACTTCCCAGAGTCTGGATCAGGAGTTTGTATAGAGGACCCAAGAGCTTTTGCATTTCCTAGCCCTGCTCCCCACTCTCACCCCCTAAAGAACTGCTGAGCAGCCAACTCTTGAAGTCTGCCTCCTCCAGGTGAGTCTGAAGGAGGTTCTGGCTGTACACATCCACATTTTAATGCCCGTGCCTCAGCCAGGTACTGGAAGGATGGTGTTGGTAATTACAGTGTGTTCACAGGGCTGGGTGGACCTAGTAGAAGGAAGTGTACAGTGGCAGAGCTGTAGCAAGTGCACATCTCAGGATGGTGACTGCAGGGTGTGGCCCTGCAGGTTTAGAGAGAGCATTAGACATATAAAGACATATTAGACATATAAAGACAACTGGAGCATAGCTCTGGGGTAAAGTATCCAACGGCAGATCAAGAGGTACCTGGTTCAAATCCACTTTCCCCTGCTTGTTTTTGTTCTCACTGTTCTCAACTTTCATTATTTCTCACCACATTGATTCAGTGGTCCAGGTAGGGGGAGGTGAGGCAGGTCAGGTGTTCAGTGGAAAGCCTGACTGACACCTGCTGCTCCAGAGAAACCCGGTGTCTTAAAGAGGAGTCAGTGCTCATGAGCCAGGGGTGGTGGACACTCTTGTCTGGTGAAGGGAGATCAAAGTGGCAATTGTGTCTTCTTTTGAATATGAGTGTGTTAATCACAGTTCCCATAAAAAAATAGAAGCAATAGTGTGTGTGTGTGTGTGTGTGTGTGTGTGTGTGTGTGCTGGTGTGCATGAAGAGATTTCAAGAAACTGCCTACACAGTTGTGAGCACTAGCAGAACACACACTTACTAGGCAGAGCTCAAGAACACATCAAGATTGTGGCAGGCAGGGTGTGACCATGCAAGGTCAGAGAGAGCATTAGACAAACCTGGGCAGTGCATCTTTCTGAACTTCTTCAGTAGTTGCTCTGTAAAGGAGGGAGGGCTGATCAGACCAGTCCAACAAAAGTGATGAGCGCAAAGGCAGCCCTGCATGGTCTTGTCCTTGTGCAGCTCATGTCCCTCTGTGGCAATAATCTGAGGACCTCTGACCTCCTGTCCCTGCACAGGTGACACTGCTGGACCAGAGCAGAGGCTAATCTTGCAGCTGCCATGCGGCCAGGCCAGGATGTGAGAGCTTCCCTGTCTCTGGACAGAAAAGAGGACGTGGTTAAGAAAGAGTGGAACTCCTAGATTGGACAGTGGTTATTGGAGAGCATTTTGAAAACTCCGAGTGACTGGATGAGACTGTGGTGCCTTGGATGAGAGATGAGTGCATTTTGCATGTGGCTCTGACCAAGAGGGCAGACTGTAGTGGAGGAATCCGCTCACCACAGGACCCACTGATTCCTGTGTCTGTGGCCTTTGCCATGAGGCTTACGGATCTTCCCATGAGAGGTGGAAATGCCTCCCTGACTTCACTTAGGGCTCAGTCCTGTGACTTGCTGTAACCACTGAGATGGCCTCATCTGACACAAGCAGAGGCTTGACACCGGTCCCCTGCCAGCTGCTCCTTCAGCCTGGACCCAGAATGAGCATGCGTGGAGCAGACGTGAGCCCGACTCACAGACAGGAACCCAGCACACAGGGCCCACGGCTTCAAGCGCAGATCACTGACTGGGGTCCTTCTGCAGACGTACGTGCGTGAGAATAAACACTGTGGCATGAACTGAAAATTGGTAGGTTGGTGTGAAGCATTACTGTGGAAGTGGCTGAATGACATAGTCCTGATTCCCACACCTGGCCTTACACTGTCACTTACTAACTAATGGAGGAGACCTCCATTTATTGATGGAATTAAGATTGTGCTCCACCGGGCGTGGTGGCGCACGCTTGTAATCCCAGCATTCGGGAGGCTGAGACCAGAGGATCCGGATTCGAGGCCAGCCTCAGCTACCTAGTGAGGCACTCCGCAACTTAGTGAGACTCGGTTTCAAAATAAAGAATAAAAAATAGGGCTGGGGGTATAGCTCGGAGGTAGAATGCCCCTGAGTTCAATCCCCAGTACCACGAGGAAAAAAAAAAAAGATTGTGCTCCAATGAGGCTGGGTGGAAAAGAGCCCATCAGACAAGTGAGTGTTCTCTGGGGAAGTGAAAGGGTGAACTCATGGCCTGAAGAGTGCTCCCGTCACCTGTGGTGGGTCTACCAGTTACCATTCACTAAGAAGGAAATAAACTTATAGGGCACTATGGAATCTTTGGGTGAGGGAACACAGGTGAAATATGCGGAGGAGGAACTCCACCATGAAAGGGGGCATAGCTCAGGGGTAGAGCATTTGACTGCAGATCAAGAGGTCCCCAGTTCAAATCTGGGTGCCCCCTGCTGGGACTTTGCTTTATTGGCAAATCTAGAAGAGTTTTCTCTATTTGGTGTTCTAAATACTAGCTGCGCAGTTGCCCTGGATGGCATCAGTTCTCAGGCAGAAACCAGGGTCCTGTTGTGAATGATTTGTGCCTCTTTCTGAACTTCTTCACTAGTTTCTCTGTAAAGTTCACACTATGGAGACACAGATTGAATCAGAGATTACCCAGGCTGCCTTCGCATCAGAATTACTGGCTGAGAATATTAAAAATTCAAGTCAACCCTTGTTATTCTACCTAGTAACACTAGGAAGAATCTGGGGACTTTAATTTTTGAGGGCACAAATCCCCTGCTAACATCCATCCTAATATTCAATGATACCAAATGGCAGAAAAAAATATGTTGGTGATGGGAGACATAAAGGGTGTAACAACTGAAATAATGCCAGGTACGTGTGCAAAATTAGCAATGCCAATCTCAAAGACGTGCATAGAGAGGTGGGGGGCGGGGTGGGCCCTGGAGAGGAGTTGTGTGCATGTAAGTCTCCGTCACTCTATACCCCAGGACGGTGTATAATTACAACTCACCAAATAAAAGTATTTAAAAACCATGAACACAACATATTACATTAAAAAATTACGTTGGAACTTACAACAGCGTATAATTGTAAACAGCGTTCTGGTGGTGGCATCCTTGATGCCCGGCTGGTGCCTTCAGTCCATGATGGAGGGAGGTGGTGCCTGGGCTGAAACATGGTCGTGGCCAGGTGTGTGGAGCTGGTGACTGTGGGAAGGCCTGGGAGGTTGAAGTGGAGCTGTGACGTGGAGAAGGGGCACCAATGGTAATGTTCAGCCTTGCCAGGATGGTGGCAGACCACAAGGAAGGACTCAGCTCCCTGCATATGAGCCCAGAATTGGAACCTGCTCATTAGACCTCGCTAGTTGTTCTGAGTGAAGCATTTGACTGGGGATCACAGGTCCTGATTCAAATGCAGAGGCTCTGTGTCTACAGTTACTTTTGCTCAGTGAACATGGTACTGAAAAACAGTGTCCTTTCTGTCCTGTTCCCTTAATGCTGAATCTTCTTGCAAGGAGAGACCCAGAATGAGCAGGTCAGTTTGTCCCGCCTCCTCACCGAGGTTCTGCAGCCCACTTCCCCCCTGCCCTAGCCCTTCAGGCCTGCTTTGCTCTTGTTTTGCTCACAGTTCTTGGGTGGACGTTTGTCTTGTGTTGGTTTCTTTTTCTCATCTGTGGTCCCCAGCCTGTGATCCCTCTGTGCACAATCTAGGGGTCCCCAGTGATGCAGGCTGGTGAAGACGTGGCATGATGGTGACTACTGTCAAATTTTTTTTTAAAATCTCTATCATGGAAAGGCACAGATTAAATCAATAGCTCCAAACTGTCTATCAGTGACATTCATCCCAGGAGCTGTTAGAGACACTCATCATCCCTAGGTCCTCCTCCCAGAGGGTCTGTGTGACAGATGACATTATTGTTGATTGATTAAAAGTCTCTCACATGAACAACAATGGAGTCAGAATGATTTTTATAGAAAATTATTATTATTATTAGAGAAACAAGACAACAGAGGGGGCTGGGGAGGAGAGAGATATCTCTCCTACCTGTCCTTCCACCAACATCTTGCTTTTAGAGAGTTTTAACCAAAACATTGTAATCACAGAAGCAGTCATGGGGTGAGTCAGGGAAAAACATCAGGGTAGTAATGGATGAATCAGGTTTGAAAGGGTAAAATTCTGGGAAATAAGGAAGTTGTCAGGGTCTTTGCTTATCAGTCTCATCTGACCCTTGGAGATTTGTCTGGGTGCAGAAATTTCTACTTGGGTGGGCAGTTTGTGCTCCTCCCAAGCTGGACCAAGGTGACCTCAAAGCTGATGATTAACAGAGCTCCCAGCAGGTCTAGGAGATCTCCGGGGGAACCAAGAACTTTGGCTTCTGTCCTGCCCCACCCCACCCTCACTTCCAAGGGGTCTGCTGAGCAGCCAGGTTGTGACTTCCGGCTCCTCTAGTTGAGTCTGAGGATGTTCAGGCTGCAGACATCTGCGATGTTAATGCCCCAATCTCGGCCAGTCACTAGACAAGGAAGGATGCTGGTTATAACCACGGGTGTGTAGACAGGCAGGCTGTGGCCATGCAGGTTTAGAGAGTGCATTTGACACACCTGGGTAGGTGGGGGCATAGCTCAGGGGTAGAGCATTTGACTGCAGATCAAGAGGTCCCTGGTTCAAATCCAAGTGCCCCCTTGCTCTTTTAGATGCTAGAGGTAACTCCTGAGGTGGTAAATAATGAAGAGACATGTAATGACCCTTGTCACCTGTATTGGCCCTTCACCCCAGCGGTGTCCCAGGATGAACTGCAGTGGGTTCCCCTTGTGCTCTGGGTTCCGCTCAGGCCACTTGAAGGAGACAGCAGAGGTTGACTGTGAGGTCCCTGCAGGTGTTGGCTGGTCACGCTGTGCACAGGCTGTCCTCTGAGGCAGTGACGGGAGGCTCACTCCTCACCTGCACATCCACCTGCTGATCTCCAGCAGGTGCCCTCACTCCCTGCTCCACAGCCTCTGCTGAGGCTCCAGCCATGACTCTGGGAGTTTTTTGGTTCATGGCTTAGTCCCTCTTTGCACTAGGACTAGGAAGAACAAGGGCACTGTCTTTCCTGTCTTTGTTGCCTCAACACGAGGACAGTTTGTTGAGTGAATGAGTGATAGATTGAAAGAATGAGCCTTGGAGTATGGAAGATGCTCTTCCCGGGCTGTGTGTGAGGTTTATTAAGGTACAGGACCAGTGGCTCTTGTGTGATAACTGTGTGGACTCAGGGACGACCCCAGAGTCATGTGACTCTTCAGGTGCAAAGGCTGGTGCCCTTCCACAGTTTGAGAGGATGGGTGTGGGGGGCCTAATCAAGGTTGGAGATGAAAGAGGGGGGCAGGCAAACTACAAAGGAGAATGCTTGGAAGTTTCTAGAACATGCAGAGAGAACAGTGGATTATAAATAGTTGGAGAGTCTGAGTGTGGTGTCAGGACTAGAAAGGTGCTAATGAGAGGTTATACACAGGTGGGGGCATAGCTCAGGGGTAGAGCATTTGACTGCAGATCAAGAGGTCCCTGGTTCAAATCCAGGTGCCCCCTGCTTTGTCATGCTTTTAGTCAGGGAAGTGCACCCTATGTTGTGTTTTCCTCTCTAGCCAGAACCCCTGGAGGAAAATAATATACTAGATCAAACTCCCTGAGCCACAATATCTCGGAAGCACACCCTCAACACCCTCAGGTGACTCGTGTGCACGTTAGAGTTTGCAAGACACAGACCCTGCTTCTTTAGCCCCCTCAGTTCCACTCGGCTCTAGAAATGCTCAGATTTCTGCAAAATCTCCCCTGACGGACCCATGTGGTCCCGAGAAGAGGTGGCTGTCTCTCTGCTGCACATGCCCCAGGGCAACCTGCTCCAACTGCAGTGCAGGACTCACTGATCCAGCGGAGCACTGTGCCCCTGGTAGGTGCTCAGATCTGAGTACTGCAGGGCAGGCTGCAAGCCAGAGGCTCCGGGCCCCCAGGTCTGAAGCTCTCACCCAGGCTGCTACAGATGCACTGACTGCATAGGCCCTGTCCTGCCCAGACCAGGCTAGGGGAGAGCAGGACTCTAGAAATCTCTATGAGACTAAAGCCCAGGAGGAGCTAGTGGGGTAAGTCTCCTGGGGGCTTCCTAGACAACTGGCCTGACTCTCCTGGCCTATTTTCTCTGTCCTCCATGCAGAGGAAAAAATTCAAAATCATGAGCTAGAATAGTACTCCAAAGTCAGTGAGTCAAAACTCTAAACGGTAAGGCGAAGTTGAACTTCTGCTCTGTCCTTAACAGCTCATCTCATTACTACCTGTGCAGAGCTCTCCCTTCCTCGTGCAGTCTATGGTCAGGGTCATCAATGGGAAAGCCAGTAGGTTTCCATGGAAGATCTTTGGATTAACCTGAAGCCTGGCTCCCCATCTCGGCCGCCCCTCAGAGCACCCAGTGAGGGAGGTACTGAGTCCAGGGAGTAGCTGTCATGGAAATAAAATCCACAGGCCCCACCTCGGAGCTCCCTTATCTGCATTCCTCGGGGTAGGGCCAAAGGACGACTTTTATGAACATCCTCAGATGATCCCAGTGGTAACTGGGAGCCTCCAGTTGGGTTTGGGGCCCCATAGTATAGTCTTGAAAAGAGGCTATAATTATGAGACACACCCAAGCACGCACACCAGATTAATAACAGGGTTGGGACCAGACCCCACATGGTTGGTCTCAGTCTCTCTCCACTCACTAACCCAACCCTGGGCCAGGACACGACCTACTGCCTGGGGCTGCTTCCCACTCCCACCAGACCTCAGGCGCTCAGCTTCCCAAGAAGTGAATGAAGGACTTCTGGGTTAGTAGTTCATAGACTAATGAGACCCCAAAAGAAGATGGCCTGAAGAGAGACAGACAGACAGACAGACACACACACACACATACACACACACACACACTGTATTTGTACCATGGATTCTTGACCTATGGTCAAATGCTCCTTCCCTAACCCAGAAGCAAACTCACTTCAAATGAATTTCCTAATTGACACCATTTAACGACGTGGGTTTCCTCCTGGCAGTATCCTCCAGTGACCCAGAGTAGTTTCTCCTTATTCCTGGCCAGGCCCCACATCCTGGCTGACCCACTGCATGCACACCAACCCTCTCTGGTCATTGGCCCCCGCTGCTCTCCTCCTGGCCTCTCACTCGGGTGCCCGGGAGCCTCCTCCTCCTCCGCCTCCAGTGGAAACACTAGCTTTGAGTCACTTCTTGCTGCCCCAGCCTCCCTTCAGCTCTCTTCCTTCTGCCCCATTTATGCTAAACTCTCCACGGCGCTCTCTCTCCGCTCCACGCTCTCCCTTTAGACTGCTGCCTGGGTGTTTCCTTCTGCCCCATCTCCTACCGTTTCCTCTCCTTTATCATTCTTAGCCTGGCCCTCTGAACTGAGCCTGGGGTGGCAGAAGGCGCCCTCCTGGTGAGAAGCCCGGTGGGTGAGTGCCCTTGGGAGTGGCGATTGGCCTTGAACCCGCCTGTCTTGAGGTCCAAACTGAACCGGAGGCGACTCTACCTCTGCTTTGCAGAGGCATCTCAGCACAAACCAATTGTGCCTAGCACCCCACCGCCAAACCACATCCAAGGGAGACCACAGTGTCCCAGGCTGTGGGCAAAGGCCACTGAGGTTCCAAACACGTAGTATGGGGGTTCTGGTGGATTAGGAAGCCCCCACCTCCAGGTGTACTTGCTCTATAATGACAGGCAGCTCCTGGCATTGGTGCCTGGGGTGCTGGACAGCCTGGAAGAAGTTCTAGCTGCAGGCAGTCCTAAGAGCACACACGTCCAGTTCAGGCCACAAGAGAGGAATGGACACAGGTCACTAGGGGTGGCCAACAGAGCCCACCTGGGTGTGCGAGTCAGTTCTCACCCACCTCTTCTTCCTCCTCAAGGAGCTTTGAGTGTTGGAGGACAACTGCTGGTTCAGGGGGGTAAAAGGGAACAAAGACTAGGGGGCACCCGGATTTGAACCGGGGACCTCTTGATCTGCAGTCAAATGCTCTACCCCTGAGCTATACCCCCTCTGTAGTACCTGGGCTTGGGTTTAATACTAATAACCAGGCAGCTCTCCCTCCCTGAGGTTTCCATGTGTTCTCAGGCCGCCCCTGGCTGGCTGCCCTTTCCTGGCCAGGGTGTTGCTTCCCTGTGCTCTGCATGTTACCCAGAAGGCTCCTCTGCCCCAGCCTGAGGCTTCCCTCCCTCAGCACCTACCTGGGGTCACCACGTCATCCCCTCCAGAGCCAGTGGCTGGAGTTCTGGATTGCTGTACCATCTCTCCTCTGTGGTCTTTCTCCCTCAACCTAGAGCCAAGTCCAGGACTTTGGTTGAGTCCCCAGAGACCTGGTTGACAGCAGCTTTGGCCAGAACGGCTGCAGTCTCCATGCTAAGCCAGTGCAGGCCCAGCTCCCCGACGGGTCCACACAGGTGAAAGTCACCACACCTGGCCACCAGGGGCTTAAGGTGCAGGCCGCGCGGCCCTGAGCAGGGACCGAGCACACTCCTTAGCCTCCTTGGCCGTGTCACTGTCCGCGGCAGGATGACCACACTGGAGAATGTGCACCGGTTCTCTGGTGGGCTCACCTATGGTGACTGATGCCACTCTGGTGGCACCTGATGGATGCCAGGATCACAGCCATCCAGACACCCAGAGGCCATGGGGGATGGTTTCAGGCACAGCCCCAGTCATTCGTATTATACACACACATTCAACGTGATGGAAGGGAGGGAGGGAGGGAGGGAGGAAGGAAGGAAGGGGGGGGCTGTAATCTCAGTGCTTGGGAGGCTGAGGCAGGGGAATCTCAGGTTTGTGGCCAGCCTCAGCAACTTAGTGAGGTTTTCAACAACCTAGTGAGACCTTGTTTCAAAATAAAAAAATAAAAACAGCTGGGGGTGTATCTCAGAGGTCGAATGCCTGTGGGTTCAATTCCCAGTTCCCTCCCCAAAATATCATTGCTTCCAGGACTGTTACAGAGTTTCAACAATGCTTTTGACTGAATATATATTAAAAAATATGGAAAACACAAATAAGCATCAGGAGGAAAAGTAAAATCACCTGCAATCTCACCAGCAAAATAACCACTGTTTGCAGTTTCTCTGAAACTCCATTCTCCCAGACTTAAAAGCACAAGGCCCTGGCGGGGACCTGGGCTCCTGCTGCGGCAGGGGTGGGGTGCGGTCCCAGCTCCTGCTCCATCCTGGGCTGCATTCCCCACCCCTGTCCCCAGCAAGGTCCCCTGCCCCGCCACCTAAAGACAAGTATTTGGGACAATGGTCATGTCCCTAGATTGGTCTTCCTTTTATTTCAAAATTACTGCAATTCTTTAAAAAGGTGGTGGGTACTTTCATACAGGGCTGGTGGGCTGTATGGTGATTGGTGTGTCTTTTCTGGAAGGTTACTTGCAATCAAAATATTTGAAAATATGTTTTAGCCTTGTCTCATATGGGTGTGCAAAGTTGTACGTACATGGTTAACCACTGCAGTGATTGTTTATAAAAACTAACTAACTAACTAACTAACTAGCTAACTAACTAAATAGACTGCACAGGTGCTCTGAGTTCCAGTAAGGACAGGCCTTTTGCATCAACACCGCTCCTGCAGGATTTTAACACAATCACTTCACCTGGCTTGTGGTGACCACAGGCAACTTTTAGCTTGTTCTATTCTCTGAAAACTTCCAGTATCAGTTTTAACTAGAGGACACATTTTAACTACAGCATCTTTCATGAGTCCACAAAAACATGCAATTAAAATTGTTCTCAAAGGTGCTAGTACTCCAGTAAACAATGTATTACTATTTTTAATTTTTTATTGGTGCATTGCAATCATACATCTTTTTAGGTACAAACTGGTAGAGGCATACATGTACACATCTCTCATTTAACCCTTCCCCAATTCCCGCCCCACTCCCTCCCCCTCCCTCCTTCTCAAGTTCAGTTTAGTGATTGACTTGGATATGATTTTGAAAGTACATCATGTGCATTAGGGTGTCCCTCCCACCAATCACCTTCAGTTAAGTCACCTTCTTTGCTCATCTAAGGTTTCTCCTTCTTTGTCTTGAGTTCCTCTTATGCCCCACTTTCTCCCTAGCTTCCACATATTAGGGAGAGCATATGATTTTTTACTTTTTGTGACGGACTAATCTCACTTAGTATAATGTTTTCCAGTTCCATCCATTTCCCTGCAAATGACATGATTTTGCTCTTCTTTATGACTGAGTAAAATTCTATTGTGTACATATCCCATAGTTTTGTAATCCATTCATCTGTTGATGGACATCTTGGCTGGTTCCATAGTTTTGCAATTGTGAATTGTGCAGCTATGAACCTAGATACACTTGTGTTAGTTTGGTTTCCATTCTTTTGGGTAGATACCCAGAAGTGGTATTGCTGGATCATATGGTAGGTTCATTCCCATTCATCTGAGGATCCTCCATACTGTTTTCCAAAGTGGTTGCACTAATCTGTAATCCCACCAACAATGTATTAGGGTTCCCACTTCTCTACATCTTCACCAGCATTTGTTGTTGTTTGTGTTTTTGGTGATTGCCATCCTAATTGGGGTTAGGTGAAATCTCAAGGTAGTTTTGATTTGCATCTCTCTGATTGCTAATGATGTTGAACGTTTTCTCATACATTTAACAATGTTTTTCTAAATATTGAATAAAAGGGATTGACATCTAACCATTGTGTATGGGGTAGGGGTGGGGGCATGTCAAACCTAGTAAGTACATTCTATTTTTCCAGTCTTTTTTTTTAGGGGAGCGGGTATCTCAGTTTCATCTATCTTTGAAAAATTTGATTTCCAGTTTTAATTAACAAATTGAGAAAACAATAAAAAAGAATTCGCAGCTTCTCCAAGTAGGACACTGAATCCAGAATTCAGTAACATTAAATCTAGTAGAATTTAACATTACTTCTATCCTCTTTTTATAGTGCTGTCAGAAATTCATTTCTACATACATTCCTCAGATTTTTGCTGTTATAGATCAGCATAGTCTGGTGACTATTTTTGCATTTAAGCCTCCACCTGCAAGGTGTGACTTTGTAATTGGCTCTCCAGGGCATGCTGGGAATTTTTCAAGTTATAGATCAAAAGAAAGAGAAGCAGGGAGGGAGAGATAAGAGAAGGAAAGCATACGCTTAGCAGGAGAGCAGGAGGGCCTGCTTTAGCTGGCTGAGGAAGTTTGGAAGTGCTTGTGCTTAGGTATATTTTAGATTCTACAAATGCCATGAATCCCTGTGACAATTCTTGGGAGGATGGGGGGCTCACTCTTTCCAGATCAGAGCCTTATGTTTTCATACTGGATAAGCAGTGAATTAAATTGACATCATAATTCAGCAGTCTTGCTAAGTCTCATGGCTGCTGGAAATAAGAGATTTGGGTCCTTTTCATGGTTTCTACCAGTGCCTTTAGCACCGGTCAGCTACCCAGTACCTTAAGGAACAGTCAGCACCACCACTGCCAACTTTCAGCTCAATAATGAGCAAATGGTATCTGGAAGCCTTGGCTCCAATGAGGACTTCTTTCTAGACCAGCAATAATTTACTCAGATATTTTGCCACTGTGGGTTATAGATTATGCCAAATTCCCAGGCTCAAATATTAATTGGATTTCCTCTAACTCTTGTCTCAGCCAGTCTGGATAACCAAGACCATTTTCATGAGGATCTGTTCTCTGCAACCCACTCCTAACACGAACGTATATATGAGTTAGAAAATCTGGGTGTAAAACCAGAAACCAACACTGACTACCGGAAGCAAATAAGGCAATCACTGTCAGGAAGTCTGTAACACTGGAGGGGAGTTTGGAGAAGGCTGAGGCATTGAGCAGGACCCAAGGGGAACTGTCAGTGAGAGCCACAGTCTGTGTGGAAGTGTCTTTGCCCTGGGCCAATGCCAGGGCTAGGCCACGGCCAGAATGAATCTAGACCCTCTGCTCCTGCATCTTACACATTAGATCACTGGTGTCTGAGTAGCTGAGCTCAGGATGTGGGCTCAGCTGCCAGATCCTGGGAAACAAAGCACAAGCCCAAAAGTAAGCATCTTTAAATATATGTATAAGAGATGGAGGTATACCTTTTATAAAATTCATTTGATTGTGGATTTGTGAGGGCAAGATTGGGGTACACCTGAGGGAGGGTTAAGCAGGATCTCATGAGTGGGGGGAATCCCCTCCTATGGAACCACAGGGGTGGCAGGAGAACCTGCATGTGTAACCCCCGCTACCAGGGGCTTCACTTAGGCACTGATGGGAAAGTTTTCAATATGGTGAGAATAGCACAGACACATTAAGCTGTGACACAAAAAGAGACACAAACTCCCCAAATGCATGTACATGGAAATCCATTTACAAGGAAAGCTTTGCAGACTGAGTAAAGCTCTCACCTCATGGAAAACTGGAGGCCATTTTTCCACTCTGGGGAACAACCTGTTCCAGACCCTTTCTCTGAAACATTCCCCTTAGTTCTGTGTTGTTTTCTACTCCAGGAAATGATTCATTCCACATCCTCTGGTTTGTCTATTGAAATGATCATGGGATTTTTGTCCCTAGTTCTATTTATGTGGTAGATTACATATATTGATTTGCATATGTTGAACCAGCCTTCTATTTCTGGAATTAAATCAGCTTAGTGATGGTGTACATTTTTTTTGACGTGGTTTTGTATGCATATGGCTAGTATTTTGTTTAGAATTTTTGCATCTATGTTCATCAAGGACATTGGTCTCTAATTTTCTTTTCTTGAGGGATCTTTATTTGATTCTGGTATTAAGGTGATACTAGCTTCATAGAGTTTGGAAGAATTCCATCTCTTTCTATTTAACAGAATAATTTGTGACAGATTTGGTTTAGTTTTTCTATAAAGGTTTTGTACTTTTTTTTTTTTTTCAGCACTGGGTATTGAACCCAGGCACATTCTACCTCTGAACTACACCCCCAGTCTTTTTTTGTGTGTGTGGTACTGGAGATTGAACCCAGCTACACCCTCAGTCCTATTTTGTATTCTTTATTTTGAAACAGGGTCTCACTAAGTTGCAGAGTGCCTCACTAAGTAGCTGAGGCTGGCCGAGAACCCGTATCCTCCGGTCTCAGCCTCCCAAGTACTGAGATTACAAGCGTGCACCACCATGCCTGGCTTCCCCAGTCTTATTTTGAAACAAGGTCTCACTAAGTTGCAGAGTGCCTCATTAAGTAGCTGAGGCTGGCTGTGAACCTGGGTCCTCTGGTCTCAGCCTCCCAAGTACTGGGATTACAACTGTGCATCACCATACCTGGCTTGTACAATTTATTTGGGAATCCACCTGGATCTAAACTTTTATTTGATGGAAGGTTTTTATTGCTGTTTCTACCACTTTGCTTGCTATTGGTCAGTTTAGGTCTTCTATATCCTCTTGATTCAATTAGGTCAGGTTGTATGTGTCTAGAAATTTGTCAGTTTCTTCTATGGATTCCAGTTTATTGGAGCATAAATTTTCAAAATAGTTTCTGATGGTCCTCTGGACTCCCTCTCTATCTGTGGAAATGTTTCCCTTTTATTTCTTTTTGGGTGATTTGGGTTGATTCTCTCTTTCTTTTGGTTAGGTTGGCTAAGGGTTTGTCGATTTTTTATCTTTCAAAAAGACCAAATTTTTATTTTGTTGCTTTTCCATTTTCTTTGTTGATTTTTGTATTTCTTGTTGTTTTTCTCTATTTCATTGATTTCTTCCCTGACTTTAATTATTTATTGCCACCTACTGGCTTTGGGATTAGTCTGTTCCTGTTTTTCCAGGTACTTGAGGTGTATCATTAGGTTGTTTATTTGGTGACTTTCTGGTTTCCTTATGTGAGTACTCAGTGCTATAAAATTGTCTCTTAAAACTACTTTCAGAGCTCTCATCAGGCACTGTGAGCTCCATTCAAATCTACCATAAAAGCAGCTTCTTGACAGAAGAAAAAAAGCAACAAAAAAGTGAACAATGCTATGAAAACTGAAGTACAGCTGAACAGAATCCAGAAAGCTGACCAGGGAGAGCAAAGAAGCCCATCTGTGTGGCAGTGGTGTCATGCCACAGAGTGGTGGCTGCCATTGAGCCAGCCCCTGGCATGGGGTCTACTAACAAAAATCTACCATGCTCTTGGATAGGCAGAATAAATATCATAAAAATGGCCATTCTTCCAAAAGTGACCTACAAATTCAATGAAATTACCAAGGTCACTCCTCACAGACATAGAAAAATCAGTCCTTAAATTCATTTGGAACAACAAAAAGCCCAGGAAAGTCAAAGTAGTTCTTAGCAACAAGAACTATGCAGGAGGTATCACAATAGAGACTTCAAACTCTACTACAAAGCCAGAGTAATAAAAACAGCATGGTACTGGCACAAAAACAGACACACAGACCAATGGAGCAGAATAGAAGATTCAGAAACAGACACACGTGCTTACAGTCAACTGATTTTTGACAAAGGAGCCAAAAACATACACTGGAAAAAAGATAGCCTCTTTAACAAATGGTGTTGGCAAAACTGGTTAACCATATGCAGGAAAATGGAAATAAACCCCACTTTCTCACCCTGCACCAGAGTCAACACAAGGTGGATCAAAGACCTGGAAGTCAGGCCAGAGACCTTGCAGCTACTTGAAGAGGGCATAGGCCCAACACTTCAACACACAGGTACAGGTAAAACCTTTCTCAACAAGACACCAAAAGCACAAGCAACTCAAAGGAAGATCAATACATGGGATTGCATTAATCTAAAGAGCTTCTGTGCAGCAAAGGAAACTATCAAGAACCTCAACAGAGAGCTAACGGAGTGGGAGAAAAATTTTGCCAGCTACTCTTCTGATAGAGGACTAATATCTAGGATATACAGAGAACTCAAGAAACTCACAGCTAAGAAAAAAAATAACCCAACCAAAAATGGGGAAAGGATCTAAATAGACACTTCACAACAGAAGAAATACAAATGGCCAATAAATGTATGAGGAAATATTCAACATCATTAGGAATCATAGAGATGCAAATCAAAACTACCTTGAGATTTCACCCAACTCCAATCAGAATGGCAATCATCAAGAACACAAAAAACAACAAATGCTGGCAAGGGTGTGGAGAAGTGGGAACCCTAATACATTGTTGGTGGGATTGCAAATTAGTGCAGCCACTTTGAAAAACAATATGGAGGATCCTCAGATAAATGGGAATGAACCTACCATATGATCCAGCAATAACTTCTGGGTATCTACCCAAAAGAACGGAAACCAAACTATCAGACCAACGCATGTGTATCTATGTTTATAGCTGCACAATTAACAATTGCCAAACTATGGAACCAGCCAAGATGTCCATCAACAGATGAATGGATTACAAAACTATGGGATATGTACACAATGGACTTTTACTCAACCATAAAGAAGAACAAAATCATGTTATTTTCAGGGAAATGGATGGAGCTGGAAAACATTATGTTAAGTGAGATTAGTTAGTCACAAAAAGTAAAAAATCATATGCTCTCCCTAATATGTGGAAGCTAGGGAGAAAATGGGACATAAGAGGGACTCCAGATGAAGAAGGAGAATCCTTAGGTGAGCAAAGAATTTGACTAAACGTAGGTGATGGGGGGAGGGAGGACACCCTAATGAGCACGATGTACTTTCGTGAACACATCAAAGTCAATCACTAAACTGACCTTGAGAAGGAGGGAGGAGGAGGGAGTGGGGCGGGAATTGGGGAAGGGTTCAATGAGAAATGTGTGCATGTATGCCTTTACCTTTACCAGCTTGTACCTAACATAGATATGTGATTACAATGCACCAATTAAAAAATAAATTAATTAATTAAAAAAACAAAAACAAAGAAATTAAAAAAAACTACTTTCAAAGTATCTCATAGATTTTGGTATGTTGTGTCTCTATTCTCATTTAATTCTAGGAATTTTTTTTTTTATTTCTCTCATTGTTTCTTCTCTGAACTAGTCCTCATTTAAGGATGCATTGTTCAGTCTCCATGTATTTATGTATTTTCTTTTGGTCTTCCTGTTGTTGATTTCTCCTTTTGTTCCATTATGATGTGAAATGATGCAAGGAATTTTATTATGTTTTTAAAATTTGCTGGTACTTGTCTTATGGACAAGAATACGGCCTATTTTGGAGAAGCTTCCACAGGCAGATGAGAAGAGTGTGTATCCAGATGTTTTTGGATATAATATTCTGTTTATACCTACTAGGTCCATTTAGCTTATGTTATTCTTTAGGTCTGAAGAGTCTTTATTGATCTTTTGTCTGGAAGATGGATCTAATGGTGTAAGAGGTATGTTGAAGTTTCTCAATATTATTGTACTTGGGTATATTTGAATCTTAATGTCATAAAGAGTTTGTTTTATAAAAGTGAGTGTGCCCATGTTTGGGGCATACATGTTTATTATCATTATAATCTTCTTGTTGGATTGTACTTTGTATCAGTAAGAAATGACCCATGTTGTCTCTTCTGACGAGTTTTGGCTTAAAGTCGGCTTGTCAGAAATGCTAGCCCTGGTTAGTTTGGTTTTTATTTGCATGGATTATCTTCTTCCATCCTTTCACCTTTAGCTTATGAATATCTTTGCCTGTAAGGTGAATTTATTGCAAGCAGATATAGTTGGATTATGTTTTTTAATTCATACTGCCAGTTTATGCCTTTTAATCCAGGAGTTCAATGTTATTATTGAAAGATGATTTTATTTCCCTTCATTTTGAGTTATATTTCCTGTTTGATAGAGTGTTATTTCTCCTTTGGTTAGTTGTTCATCTGATAGAATTGGTCCCTTCTCTGTTTCTGGTGTTTATCTCTCTTTTTTTTTTCTGTGTGTTTTATTTCCTTAAGTATTTTTCTCTAGTGCCAGCTTGGTAGTCATGAATTATTTTAGTTTCTGCTTGTCTTGGAAGGTTTTTATTTCTCTGTTCATTTTGAAATATATATTTGCTGGATATAGCAGTCTTGATTGAAATTTGTTTTCTTTAAGGTTTGGAATACATCATACCAGGACCTCCTGGCTTTCATTTGGGTTGAGAAGTCCAAAGTGATTCTTATTGTTTTACCCTTGAATGTCATCGGCCCTTTATGCGGAGTGGAAAAGGTCTTCTTTGATCTTGTCTTATTGGGGTTCTGCATGTTTCTTGTATGAGAATGTCCATCTCATTTTTCATCATTAGGTAGTTGATGTTATTTTTCTAAAGAGATTTCTTTTTTTTTTTTTTTTTTGCGGCACTGGGGATTGAACTCAGGGGCATTCTACCTCTGAGCTATACCCCCAGCCCTATTTTTTATTCTTTATTTTGAAACTGAGTCTCACTAAGTTGTGGAGTGCCTCACTAGGTAGCTGAGGCTGGCCTCAAACCCGGATCCTCTGGTCTCAGCCTCCCGAATGCTGGGATTACAAGCGTGCGCCACCATGCCCGGCTCTAAAGAGATTTCTAATGCCCTTGGTTTGTGCTTCTATACCTTCCTCAATGCCTAATATATAAAGTTTGGTTGTTTTATATTATTCCAGATTTTGTGAATATTCTAGTGTTGTCATATTGTCTTCTCTATATTGTTGACTGTGTGGTCAGGTTTGAATGAGCTGTCTTCTAGTAGTGAGACTATTTTCCATGTGGGTTAATCTGCCACTGATGGTTTCTATGGTGGACTTTATTTCAGTTATTTTCTCATTTCACTCAGGGCCTCCTTTTGATTCTTATTTAGGGCCTCAATTTCTTCATTGATATGATCTTTAATATCCTGTACCTTTTCTCAGATTTCTAATCTAAAGTCTTTGATCTTATTGATAATATTCTGAATTCCCTTTCTGGCATTTTCTGAAGCTCTGTATTGATGATTTCCATTTTTGTGGAGTTGTAGGAGTTCATTGTCTCCTTTTTGTTCTTTGGTCTCATGTTTTCAATATTCTTAGGTTTGTATCTCTATTGTGTTGGCATACTCTTCCTCTTTGTATGGGAGTCCTATGTTTATCCATTGTCTCTTTATAATAAGTTATGTGTTGGGGGTATGTATTTGCCTCAATGAATATGTCTTTCTTGTGTGTGTGTGTGTGTGTGTGTGTGTGTGTGTGTGTGTGTGTGTGTGTACTGGGGATTGAACCCAGAGACATTCTACCTCTGAGTTACACCCAAGCCCTTTTTAAGGCTTGAAGAGATTATCCTATTCCAAGCCTGGGATATGGATGGCTGAGCTATTTAGCCTCAGAGACACCACTACTGCTCTGAAAGCTGAGATCATGTCAGACCTTGCTGGCCATGGGTCTCAGTACTCTTGGTGTCCAAAACTCTGTGGGGTGAGAAATTATAGCCTTCTGAGCCTGTAGTGTGTTTGGCTGAGTTATTTTGCCCCACAGACACCATTGCTGACAGTCTGGTGGTGATTGCTGAAGACCCCACAGGAGTGGGATGGATGGTTAACTTTAGTTCCCCATCAAGTGTCCCTAGGGACTGTCTGCTAATTCACATTTCTGCTATGTCCAACTGGAGCCCCTGCCCCCATCTCCACAGGGATGGTCTGCAAACTCACAGACCCATGAGTCTGAGCATTGCTATGTGAGTCCCTGCAGCACTGGGATGTTTGTAAACTGATGGTCTTGATGAGGTTTCCTGCAGCCACTCATAACCTTGCAGGAAGGGTTTGTTATTTCTCAGATCCAATGAGTCCAGCTACAGCCACAGGAATTTGCTGGGTGGTTTGGCTAGGTGAGAACAGGAAGGAGCTCTCTGGGGGCTGAGCAGTGAGCTTTCTGGGAAGCCCTCCTGAGATTGTAACAGGGCCAGCTTCAGTGTGAGCTGTAATTTACCAAGAGAAGGAGGTCATCTGGGATTTCCAAGAGGTGGTTAACACAGGTCAGGAGCATGGTACCCTCTGGCATCCTAGAACTAGAAGTTCAGGGGCCAAGTTGGGGTCACGGGCTTGGGCTCAGGCTTGGCCACTTAACCCAGGGACTAGGGGAGGGAGGTTAATGGCCACAAGTTGAGGTAACAGTCAGGTGTGTAGTGGTGGCAGAAGAGGTGTGGACCTAGTAAGAAGGAAGCATATGATGTCAGAGCTCTAGCAAATGCACATCTCTGGTGGTGACTGTGGGGTGTGTCCATCCAGGCTTAGAGAGCTTATTAGACACACCTGAGCAGGTGGGGGCATAGCTCAGGGGTAGAGCATTTGACTGCAGATCAAGAGGTCCCTGGTTCAAATCCAGGTGCCCCCTAATTTATATACAATTTTGGTACAGCTTCCCTGGTCTCCGGACAGGAAATAGGAAGTGGTTCAGAGAGTGGAACTTCTGTAATACTTGTGTGGGTTTATGAGAACATATGGAACATTCCAAGTGATTGTGTGAGACTGTGGGGCCTTGGGAACAAGGTGAGTATATTTTCATGTAGTTCCAACCAAGAGGGCATGCCAGGGTAGATGAAACTGTTGGTCCAAATTCTTTGCTTGTGCCTGTCTCTGGGTCCTTTTCCATGAGACTTTTCAGATCTTCCTATTAGAGGTGGAAATACTTCTCTGCCCTTCACGTAGGGCTAAGTCCTATGACTTAGCAATGAGATGTCAGCAGGTGACACAAGTGAAGGATAGACACCAGCTTGCACAGTTAGCTGGGCTTTCCATTTTGCATTCCTGCCACTGCCATGAAAGTGGTTCTGCCAGCTACTCCTCCAGCCTGGACCCCAGAATGAACAGGCATGGGGCAGACATGAGTCCAGCTCACAGAGCGGAACCATGCACACAGAGACCCACGGCTTCAAGCAACCACCTGAGCCCAGTGCAGATCAGCTGACTGATACCCACCCGGTAGACTTATGTGCATGATAATAAATACATACTGCTACACGAGCTAGGGAAATTCTTGTGAAACATTATTGTGGAAGTGCCTGTCTGACATAGCCAGGATTCCTATACTTGCACCCCTGCCCCAAATACCCATCACCTACTGACTGGAGAGAGAAGGAGACTTCTAGTTTTTCAAGGAATTGAGATTGTGACTACAGTCAAGTTGGGCAGAAAATCCCATCAGACTAGTTAGTCTCCTCTGGGATTGGAAAGGTGAACTCATGGCTTAAAGAGGCGCTCTAATCATCTGGCCGTGTCTTGACCATTATCTACAGGCTAAGAATGAATAAAATTTACAGTGCCCTATGGAATCCTGGGTGAGATAACACAAATAAAATATCCTAAGGAGGATTCCTATGAGGCAAGGGGGCATAGCTCAGGGGTAGAGCATTTGACTGCAGATCAAGAGGTCCCCGGTTCAAATCCGGGTGCCCCCTGCTGGCACTTTGTTTTACTGGCAAACCTAGCAACATCTTTTCTCTACTCAGAGTTCAACATACTACTCACCTCATCAACACCTTTTCTGGGTCTTGTGTCAGTTTTCCCTGGTGACATCAGTTTTCTGGCACAAGTCAGAGTCCTATTGCTATTGATCTGTGTGTCTTTCTGAATTTCTTTATTGGTTGCTCTGTAAAGTTTACTTTATGGCAGGAGAGGCTGAATCAGAGCTTATCCAGGCTGAATTTGCTTTACTAAATATTCAGGTTACCCCCTGTAATTCTGACTAGTAGCTACTAATATCCAATGATGCTAAATGGCAGAAAAGTAATATTAGAACTTACAACACTCTGTAATTGTAAAGAGCATTCCGGTGGTGGGCATCCTTGGTGCCCGGCTGGTGCCTTCAGTCCATGACGGAGGGAAGTGGGGGCTGGGCTGCAATGAGGTCATAGCCAGGTGTGTAGAGCTAGTGACCGTGGGAAGGCCTGGGAGGTTGGAGTGGAGCTGTGACGTGGAGAAGGGGCACCAGTGGTAGCACTCAGCCCTGCAGGATGGTGGCAGATCACGAGGAAGGACTCAGCTCCCTGCATATGAGCCCAGAATTGGAACCTGATCATTAGACCTCGCTAGTGGTTCTGAGTGAACATTTGACTGGGGATCACAGGTCCTGATTCAAATGCAGAGGCTTCCTTTCTATAATTACTTTTGCTCAATGAACATACTATTGGAAAATAGTGTCCTTCTCCCTTTGTCCGCTAGTGATGAATCTTCCTGCAAGGAGAGACCAGAGAATGAGCAGTAGTTTGTCCCACCTCCTCCTCTGTCGCCAGCCCTCCTTCCCCAAGCCCTTCAGTCCTGCTTCACTCCTGCCTTACAGTCCTTCACAGGCTGGGATTTCTCTTGTGTTCGTTTCTTTTTCTTTTATGTTGTTCCCAACACGGTGATCCCTCTGTGCACATTGTAAGGGTCCCCAGCGGTGGAGCCCAGTGGGGAAGTGGCTGTCCTTGCAGCCTCAGAAGCCAAAGTCAAAGGCTCCCTTCTCCTTCCTCCCCTGTCACTTCTGGCCATCAGGGTCCCAACTCACACGGCATGTGCTGACGGAGTGAGGAAAAGACCAGAGACAGCTTACTATCGTTAAATGCTGTATTCCTAAGTCCTGGGAGCATGTCAGCAAGAAGTTACATCCTTTATGATTGAACTGTATTTCTTAGCTAGTAAATATTAAATACATGACTGGCTAAAGAAGGAAACACAATGTCCTTGGCTGAAGATGGTTTGCAAATCACAAAGCATTGTGCACAGCCTCGCTGCCATCCTCCTCCAATCTTTGCCTTCACATGCGGCCCCTCTGGGTGACGGTCCTGACTCTGCGTCCTGGGGTCTGAGTGTTCTTTCTCCTCATGGAGAATGCTTCCAGGGGAAAGATCCTTGGTGAAGAGACCCCGCGTCCCACCTGCATGCGTCCTGGAGGCTTCAACTCTGGGTGCTCAAATGGCCAGTCTACGTGCTGGGTCCTCCCTCTCCCATGTGCTGACATGATGGTGTGGGGACAATATCATGGGGTCGTGACCTCCTTGGGAATGCATCTTCCCTTCAAATCCCAGGACTAGAAAATGAGAAGCGAGAAGATCAGAGAGTGAAAAATGCCAGACCAGTCCCTAAAACAGCACCATGCAGAGGCCGAGTGAGGTGGAGAGGGTATGCGGAGAGTTCAGAGAAGGTGAAACCTCAGGAAGGGGGCGTTGAGTAAGAGTCCAGTTCTGCACACGATCCTCCAGCCTGACGCCCACCAGGTCCTGAGGAGGAGGGGCTGCAGGGTGCTTGGCAGGGAAGATCCCAAGAGTCCTGGAATGAGACTATCGGGAAGGACAGAATAGGCTCGGGCCAGTTTCCGGTCTATCTGAACAAGGTCAGTCAGTGCTCACGAGCTCATTAGAAGGAGGAGACCTTGCAGCACACGGTGGATCCTGGGGTGTAGTAGCACAAGTGGAATGCCGGTAAGCACAATCGTCTAGACAGGTACAAGGAACAACTCATGTCCAGAGCATTGCCGGTGTATCCAGCAGTCCTGTCCACACGTTTTCAGCTGCTGACCTGTGTCAGGCCACAGGTCTCCCTGCCCTCTCAGCCCCTGGGTGGATTTTATCGCTTGTTCAGGTTACTTCTTCTGTGTGACGCCTTGAAAGGCTGTGAAAATGGAGACTTAGAAGGAGGAAAGGAGAGACACGGGGGTGATTCGTTCTCTGACCCAGAGCACATGGTGCAAAGTGGCCTTTGTCAGACATGATCTCTGTGTGGGACTTGGAGCTCGTCATGTGGTTTTTGTTTGGGCACAGTGGTGACAACTGTCATTTTTCCCCCCCAGATCTGTGTCATGGAAAGCCACAGGACCAACAGCCAGGACCCCTGAGCACTGACACAGCCTTGAAGACACTGTGGTGGAAAGACCTGGAAGCAGAACGTCAGGTGTGTTGAGGGAAAAGGGAGAGGGCACCTGGATTTGAACCAGGGACCTCTTGATCTGCAGTCAAATGCTCTACCCCTGAACTATACCCCCACTTATGGGTAACCTCTCATTAGTACCTTTCTATCCATTGTACCACACTCAGACTCTCCACCTAGTTATAATCCACTGTTGTCCCTGCATGTTCCAGAAACTTCCAAGTGTTCTCTACTGTAGTCTGCCATCCCCTTTCTTTCATCTCCCACTTTGACTAGACTCCCTGAAGCCTCTGCCCTCTCAGACTGTGGAAGGACGCCAGCCTTTGCACCTGAAAGGGGACCTGTCCGTGGTGTTGTCTCACAAGAGCCGCTGGTCCTGGGCCCTAATGAACCTCACACGCAGCCCAAGGAGAACTTCCCGAGGCCTCATGGACCGACTCATTCTTTCACTCTATCACTCATTCACTCAACAAACACTCCCAGAGCTTGGTAGGTGCCAGGCCATTATCCGTGTTGAGGCAATAACGATGGCTCTGACGAGGTCCTGTTCATCAAGGACTCTTGGTATAAATAGGCCAAACGCCAGTAACAAAATACACCCACAGTCAAGGCAAGAGCCTCAGCAGAGGCTGTAGGGACAGGGACGGGCACCTGTGTGGGGGTCAGCAGGGGCCTCCCGCAGAGATGACAGGGGAGGGTGCCAGAGGAAGAAGCTGGACTCAAACCACAGACCCTGTGGAAGGCTGGATGTCCAGGCAAGGAGCACGGCACACAGCACGACCAGCTGAGACCTGCAGGGGCCTCTCGGCCACCCACACAGAACCCAGACAGCAGACGCCAGAGCGCAAGGGCCCACACTACAGCTCCCCCCTGGGACACTACTGGGGTTAAGGGCCAATATGGGCGGCAAGGGACATTATGTGACTTGACTTGCTATTTACTATGTGAGGAGTTTTACTCTCTGGCATGTAAAAGAGACTCTAGTGAGGGGGCACCCGGATTTGAACCGGGGACCTCTTGATCTGCAGTCAAATGCTCTACCCCTGAGCTATGCCCCCACCTGCCCAGGTGTGTCTAATGCACTCTCTAAACCTGCCTGGCCACACCCTGCAGTCACCCTCCTGAGATGTGCGCTTGCTACAGCTCTGCCACTGTACACTTCCTTCCTACTAGGCCTGTCTACACACTGTAATTATCAACACCATCCTCCCCTTACCCGGCTGAGGCACAGGCTTTAAAACATGGATGTGTGCAGCCAGAGCCTCCTTCAGACTCACCTGGAGGAGGCAGACTTCAAGAGTTGGCTGCTCAGCCGTTCTTTAGGGGGTGAGAGTGGGGAGCAGGGCTAGGAAACGCAAAAGCTCTTGGGTTCACTATACAAGCTCCTGATCCAGACTCTGGGAAGTGGACCTAGGGATGACGTGTGTCTCCCACCGCTCCCTGGATGAATCTGACTCACAGATGATTTTGAGCTGTTGATTTTATCTGGGCTCATATATGCTATAAATGTTATAAAATGACAGTAGTTCAAATCATGCCCAAACACACACACCTGATCAGTGGCCAAGTCACTACCCGAGTCCACATTTATGACAAAGGGTCTCTTTGCACCATTTGCTCTGGGGCCTCCCTTAGGTCTCCTCCTCCTCCCTCTTATTCTCCATTTGCAGAATCCCTCAAAGTGACAGGCAGAAGAAGCAACCGAAGAAAGGATCCTGTCCACAGGAGGGAGTGGTGAGGTGAGAGCCAAGGTGTCCTGTGGTCGCTGAGCCTGACTCAGGTCAGCACCTGAAAACCTGTGGTCAGTCTGAAAGGGAAAGCAAGTAGGTGGCATGGCCGTCAACCAGGGACTCCTTGATTGGCTGACGAATTACCTACTCCTGAATTACATCCTGTTACCTATTTAGACTTTTGTGATTAACACCACTCCACCTGCTATTACACCCAGTCCAGCAGGGACTATAAATTGTCCTCATTTCTGTGAACTAGTGGGAACTGTCTGACCTTAGTCATACACACTGAAGGCATTTGGGGTACACTGAGGTGGGAGCAGGGGTCTCTCCTCTGAGGACATTTTCTCTGGAAGCTTCCATTTCCAGAGACTAAAGACCAGAAAGACCCCAGGATGCAGAGTCAGGACCATAATGCAGAGGGGCACAGCCAAGGGAGGCAAAGAACAGAGGGAGGAGGTCAGCGAGGCTGAAGCCCAACATTCACTGTGGGGTGGGAGATGGCGGGGCAGTGACAGCGTGTTTGGGGCAATCATTTCATAATTATTTGGGGGTAGCTAAGAAATGCAGTTCCAGTGTGAATGATATAACTTCATTGACTCTAATGTAAAAAAAAAAACACACAAAAAAAACATAAAGCAGCCAGGCGTGGTGGCGCACGCTTGTAATCCCAGCATTCGGGAGGCTGAGACCGGAGGATCCGGGTTCGCGGCCAGCCTCAGCTACCTAGTGAGGCACTCCGCAACTTAGTGAGACTCGGTTTCAAAATAAAGAATAAAAAATAGGGCTGGGGGTATAGCTCGGAGGTAGAATGCCCCTGAGTTCAATCCCCAGTACC
>PVLC010006569.1:0-17052 GCA_004027655.1 Graphiurus murinus | reverse complement strand
AAAGCAGTGTGCAGTGTGTAACAATGTCAAGCTGCCTTTGATCTTTGCATTGTACGAGCTGCCCATGTAGTTTGAGTTGGGGCATCAGGTAGACAGAAGTGATGGGGGACAAAGGTGAAGATAGCCTTGACTTTGGATTCTGAGGCTACGAGGACAGGTACTTGCTCACTAGGGACCTTCAAAATCTGCACAGGGGGATCACAGGCTGGGGACAGCATAAGAAGAAAGGAGGGCAACCCAAGAAAAATCCCAGGCGAGAACCGTGAGGCAGGATGAAGCAGGACCGAAGGGCTGGGGCGGGGGAGTCACATGGGACACAGGGCCTCCGGGAGGAGGTGGGACAAACTGACCTGCTCATTCTCTGGTCCTTCCTTGCAGGAAAATTCAGCATTGGGTGAAACTGGAATGGGAAGGACACTTTTTGGCTGCCATGGTCAGTGAGGAAAGTAACTGTGGACAGGGAGCCTCTGCACTGCCTCAGGACCTGTGCTCCCTGGCCAAATGCTTTACTCAGAACAACTAGTGTGGTGTGATGAGCTGGTTTCAATTCTGGCTTTAATGCAGGGAGCGTCCTCCACCACCCCTGCAAGGCTACGCACTACCATTGGCCACCCTCCTCCAGGCCCACGGCTCCGCTCCAGCCTCCCGCACCTCCCCACCATGCCACTTCTGCACAGCTGGCTGCAGCCCAGCCCCTGCCTCCCTCAGTCACGGGCTGAAGACACCAGCTGGTCTTCACTCATGTTTCCAACTGCAAGGTTGCTTACAATTACATAATTTTGAATATTCCAATATAATAAATTATTGGATGTTAAGGTTGGTGTTAGCAGGGGATTGTGCTCCCCCCAATTAAAAATCCCAGCTTCCTCCTAAGCGCTGCTGATCAGAATTGCAAGGGTTGATGTGTATTTTAAATAATGGCAGCCAGTCATTTGATGCAAAGTCGGGCTGGGTAACCTCTGATGTAGCATGTCTCCTCTAAAATGTAAACTTGGCAGACCAACTGATAAAGAAGTTCAGAAAGACATGCACGTCATTAGCGACAGGACACCAACTCGTGCCTGAGAACTGATGGCACCAGGGACAACTGATGTAAGATCTAGGAACGGTGTTGATGAGGTGATTAGTATGTTGAACACCAAATAGGAAAAACAAAAACAACAAACAAAACAAAACAAAACCACTCTGTGTTTGCTAATAAAGCAAAGCACTAGTAGTGGACACCCAGATTTGAACCAGGGAACCTCTTGATCTGCAGTGAAATGCTCTACCCCTGAGCTATACCCCCTTGCCTGAAGGGTTTCCTCCTTAGCATATTTCATTTGTGTTATCTCACCCAAGAAATTCATAGCACACTGCCAGTGTCTTGTTGGGTTTTTTTAAGTACTTTTATTGATTCATTGTAATTACACATCATAGTGAAGTTCAAGGTGATACATTCATACCTGCACACATAACTCAATTGCGCTCCCCTCCTCGTCCCTCTACCTTCTTCCCTCCTCCTCCCCTCACGTTGGTGAGAGTGGTGGTGATACCTTCAGGTACAGACACAACATTACTTGGCCTGTTTCCTCCTCGAGCCTCACCTCCCTCCCCCAACCCCTTCCACTCTTCCGCTGATGGCTCTCCTCATTACACTAAGTTCCCTTTTGGTTTCTATTTTCTCTAGCTGACACATGGGAGAGAAAACGTATGACCGTTGGCTTTCTGAGACTGGATGAGCTCACTTAGCATAATATTCTCCAGTTCCATCCATTTTCCTGCAAAGGATATAATTTTGTTCTTCTTTATGACTGAGTAAAATTCTACTGTGTGTATCTACCATATTTTCTTTATTCATTCATCAGTTGAAGGACACCTAGTTTGGTTACATAATTTGGCTATTGTGAATTGTGCTACTATGAACACGGGTATGCATGAGTCACTATAGTACGCTGACTTTAATTCTTTTGAAAAGATACCGAGGAGTGGTACAAAGATGTACTGATTTACAATTCTACTAACAGTGCATATGAGTTCCTATTTCCCCACATCCTTGCAAGCATTTATTATTGTTTGTATTCTTAATGACAGTCATTCTAACTGGAGTTAGATGAGATCTAAGTGTAGTTTTGATTTGTATTTCCCTAATTGCTAATGATATTGAATATTTTTGTATATATTTATTTGCCATTTTTATTTCTTCTTTTGAGAAGCATTGGGCTGAGTTCCTCATTAAAGGTCTTGTAGAATTCAGGTGGGAATCCATTAGATCCTGGGCTTTTCCTTGTTGGAAGACAGTAATAGAAAAAGCAATAATAAAAAATTACTGCTTCAATCTCTTTGCTTGTTATTTGTCTGTTTAGGTTTTCTATATCCCTTCGGTTTAATTTATATAGGTTGTATGTGTTTAGAAACATGTCTATTTCTTCCAGATTTTCCAATTATGCATATAAGTTTTCAAAATAATGATGCTCTGAATTTTCATGCTGTCTATAGTGATATCTCTTTCTTCACCTCTTATTTTATTAATGAGTCATTTCTCTCCTTTTGGTTAGGTTGGCTATGGGTTTGTCAATCTTGTTTATCTTCTAAGAAAAACAACTTTTGTGATTAATCCTGTTTTATTTTTATTCTCCATTTCATTAGTTTCTGCTCTTATTTTAATTATCTCCTGCCTTTTGCTGGCTTTATGGTTAGTTTGTTTTCATTTTTCTAGGTCCTTGAAATATATTATCATGTTGTTGGTTGTTTTTTTGTTTTTTTTTTTTTTTTTTAATGTGGGCACGCAATGCTATAGTTTCCTCTTAAAATTGCTTCCAGAGATTTTGATAAGTCCCTCCATTTTTATTTTAGTCTAGGATTTTTTAAAAATTTCTCTCTTTTTTCTTCTATGATAGAGTCCTCATTCAAACGTGTCTTGTTCGGTTTCCCTGTATTTATGTAATTCCTCTATATCTTCTTGGGCAGGACCCAAAGGATGTAAGGGGACCAGGCGCTCACCCATCCTGGTTAGGATGCCTTGGGTGTTGACACAGTGAAACACAGTCAACACTGACAGTAGCCCCTGGCTCCCCTATCAAGGCCTAAGCCTCGACCCATCCAGGATGAATTCCACAATTCCCTCTCTCTCTGTGTAATCTACTCGGCACTCAGACTCTACTTAGTAGAATACAGTTGGCCATGCTTAATGCATTAGGCACTGTGCTGGATGATTTCATGTGTCAAGGTGGCCACACACCAGTGGAGATGTTGCCCTGAAGGCATTTATGGATGTGGCGAACACTTAAATCAGTGGACTTTGAGCAAAGCCCATGACCACTCCAAGGTGGGTGGGCCTTGTGCAATCAGGTGAGCCTCAAGAGAAAAAGACCGAGGTCCCCAAGGAAGAGGGAATTCTGCCTTCAGACTGTCTTCAGACTCCAGCTGTTGCCTCCACTCCTCCTGGGTCTCCAGGTTGCGGGGCTGCCCTGCAGGAATCAGTTTTGTCTCTCCACTCACTACTGTGTGAGCCAGTTCATTGAACTCTCTCACTCTCCCCCTTTCTCTCTCTTTCTACACACACACACACACACACACACACACACACACACTATTGCTTTTATTTATTTATTTATTTTTTGTGTGTATGTGGTACTGGGGATTGAACTCAGGGGCATTCTGCCTCCAAGCTACACCCCCAGCCCTATTTTTTATTCTTTTATTGGAAACAGGGTCTCACTAAGTTGCAGAGTGCCTCACTAGGTAGCTGAGGCTGGCCACGAACCCGGATCCTCCGGTCTCAGCCTCCCAAATGCTGGGATTACAAGTGTGAGCCACCACGCCTGGCTTTGCTTTTATTTTTTATGGAGAATTGTGACTAACACGCCCACATTCAGGCACTCAGGGGACAACATGCCTGCCACTTGTTTTCCTTAACCTGAGACAGGACCCTCCCTCCACCCCTGGCTCATGGGCACTGTCCAGGCTTTGAAGACACCTGGTTTCTCTGGAGCAGCAGGTGTTAGGTAGGCTTTCCACTGAACACCTCACCTACCTCACCTTTCTCTCCCTGGAAGACTGAATCAATGCAGTGGGAGAAAAAGATGAAAGTAAAACACTGGGAAAAAAATAAAGGGGCACCTGGATTTGAACCAGGGACCTCTTGATCTGCAGTCAAATGCTCTACCCCTGAGCTATGCCCCTCATTGCTTTTATATATATAATAATCTCTCTAAACCTGGATGGCCCCACCTGCTGTTACCATCCTGGGATGTGCGCTTGCTTGAGCTTCCATCCTCTTAGGCCCGCCCCTCCCTGTCTACACACTGTAATTACCAACCCCATCTCTCCCTTATACTCCGCCAAGGCATAGGCAATAAAAACGTGGATGCCTGCAGCCAGAACCTCCTACAGACTCAACGGGAGGAGCCAGACTTGGAGAATTGGCTTCTCAACAGACCATTTGGAGGTGAGAGTGGGGAGCAAGGCTAGGAAAAGCAGAGGTTCTTGGTTTCCCTCTACAAACTCCTAAACTGGACCCTCTTGGAAGGGATGGTATGTGCATCCAGTAGCTCTCTGGATGAATCTGACTTGCAGATGATTTCAAGCCATTGGCTTAGTTTGGGCCATTCCATGCTATAAATCTGTTAAAAATGACAATAGTTAAAATCATGCCAAAGAAAGCACACCTAGGCAGTGATCAAATCCAAACTGGAGTTCACATTTATGATAATGGGTCTCGTCGTACCACACACTCTGGGGCTTCCTTAGGTCTCCTCTACCCCCCTCTTAGTCTCCGTTTGCAAAATCCCTTGAGGTTCCAGAAAGAGGAAGTAACCTGAAAAAGGATCCTGTCTACAGGAGGTGATGAGAGGCCGGTCAAGGTGACCTGTGGTCCCTGGGGCTGGCATAGGTCAATGCTGGAAACCTGTGGTCACTGGGATTGACGTAGGTCAGCACCTGAAAACACGTGGATGGCATGAAAGGCCAGCGACAGACCTTCCACCAGGGATCCTCGACAGGCAGACAAACGCTCTACACCTGAAATCACACCCTCGCACCCACTTCGGCTTGGGATTCACACCATTCCACCTGTGCTGCCACACCTGAGGACCCAGTGTGGACTGTACCTTCTCCTAATGTCCAGCAAGCTCATGGCAACCAACTGACCTCATTCAGATACACCTGAATCTGGCTTCAAATGTACCCTGTCCTCTCTCTGGAATGCTAGAATCTTCCCTGTCCAGCATGCTGCAGCCTTTCCTCTTTGGTACCTGGCTGGGCATCAGTTTGGAGAATCCTGTGCAGAGCTGGACTCCTGCTCTCCTCATCCCTCCTGGGGTCTTGCCTTGCCCAACCCCTCCTTGTACCCTCTCTCTACCTTACTCGGCCTCTGCATGTTGCTGTCTTGAAATTTTCCCTCTCTGCTCTTCTTCTCTCTTCTCATTTCCTGGGCACAGCACACAGATGAGGGAGGATCTGGCATGAAGACTGGCCATGGGAGCACCCAGGGGTGAGGCGGGCCCTGGGGTCTCCTCCCCAAGGATCTTTCCCCCTGGCGCTTCCTCTGTGAGGACAAAGACTAGAAAGACCCCAGGATGCACAGCCAGGACCGTGACCCAGAGGGGCACAGCACGTGGAGGCAAAGAGCTGAGGGAAATGTCAGAAAGGCTGAAGCCTCAAATTCACTGCGATTCGCATAGGGTCATCAGGGCAATGACATGATGTTTTTTCTTCTTGGCCAGTGATATACTTAATAATATTTATTAGTTGGGGAATACAGTTTCAGTGTAAATGATACAAGTTTTTCCTCTCTCTTCTTTCTCTTTCTCTCTCTCGTACCTCACAGGACTTGAGAATACAGTGTGTAACTACTTCTGTCTTTGAGCCCTTCAGTCAGCATGTGTAGGCTGAGTTAGGGACACTTGACAGGCAGAAGTGGCAGAAGGACAACAGGAGAGGTAGGCTTGTCTTTGACTTTTTTTTTTTTTTTTTGCGGTACTGGGGATTGAACCCAGGGGCATTCTATCTCCAAGCTACACCCTCAGTCTTGTTTTTATTCTTTATTTTGAAACAGGGTCTCACTAAGTTGCGGAGGGCCTCACTAAGTAGCTGAGGTTGGCCTCGAACCCAGATCCTCCTGCCTCAGCCTCCCAAGTACTGGGATCACAAGCGTGTGCCACCACGCCCGGCTCTCTTTGGCTTCTGAGGCTGCAAGCAGAGCTGCATGGTCATTCAGCTCACACCACTGGGGGCCTTCAAAACGTATATAGAGGGATCGCAGGCTGGGACAGCTTAAGGAGAAAAAGAACCAACACAGGAGAAATGCCCAGCAAAGAAAAGTGAGTCAGGAGAAAGCAAGTCTGAAGGGCTGGAGCAGGGGGCATGTGGGCTGCAGGACCTCGAGGAGGAGGTGGGACAAACAGACCTGCTCATTCTCTGGTCCCTCCTAGCAGGAAGATTCAGCATTAGGGGACGCTGAGGGGGAAGGACACTGTTTTTCAGTACCATGTTCACTGAGCAAAAGTCAGCAGAGACAGGAGCCTCTGCATTGGACTCAGGACCTGGGATGCCCAGTCAAATGCTTCACTCAGAGCAACTAGTGTGGCTGGGTGAGCAGGTCCCAGTTCTGGGCTTGAGTGCAGGGAGCTGGGTCCTTCCCTCTACAGGTCCGTGCACTACCATGGACCACCCTTCTCCACGCCCACAGCTCCATCCAGCCCTCCAGGCTATGCCACGGTCGGTCGCCACTCCACACTCCTGGCCACCGACTCCCTGCAGCCCAGCCCCCACCTCCCTCCTCTTGGACTAAGGCACCAGCTGGACACCAAGGATGTTTACGACCTCAGTGCTGTTTATAATTACACAGTGTTGTAAGTTCCAACATAATGTTCCTATTACTTAGAATTATGATGTTAGGATGAATATTAGCAGGGGATGTGTCCCCCCAAACTGAAGTTCCCAGATTCCTCCCAGTGCTACTAGGCAGAATTACAAGTGTTGGTCTGGAGTTTTACTAAGGTCAGCCAATAATTCTGATGCAAAGTCAGGCTGGGTAATGTCCGATTCAGCCTGCCCCTCCGTAACGTAAACTTTGCAGAGCAACCAATGAAGAAATTCAGAAACAGAATATTAGCAACAGAACTCTGAGCTGTGTCTGAGAACTGATGTCACCAGGGGCAACTGACACAGACCTAGCAAGGGTCGTGATGAGGTGACCAGTATGTAGAACACTGAATTGAGAAAAGACCCTTTTAGAGTTGCCAGTAAAGCAAAATGTTGACAGGGGGCACCCGGATTTGAACCGGGGACCTCTTGATCTGCAGTCAAATGCTCTACCCCTGAGCTATACCCCCACACCTGATAGGAATTCCTCCTTAGCGTGCTTTACCTGTGTTGCCTCACCCAAGGATTCCACAGTGCACTGTAAGTCTTACTCATTCTGAGCCTATGGAAACTGGCTGACCTGCCACCAAATACTAGAGCGCCCCCTTCAGGCCATGAGTCCACCCTTCTACCCTGGGGAGGATACTCACTTCTCTAATGGGCTCCTGTCTACTCAGCCTGACTGTAGGCACAACCTAAAATCCTTTGTGAATGTAAATCTCCTCTCCCCCTCTTTCAGCAGCTGATGATACCGGGGAGACCAGGAGGAATCATGATGGCTGTGCTCGCCGGCCACTTCTACAATAGTACTCCACAAGTAATCATCCCCAGATTCAGTTCATGCAACAGTGTTTATTCTCTTGAGCATGGGTAAGCAGAACGACGCCAGTGAGCTGCTCTGGGCTGGGCCACGTGGTTCTGCTTGAAGCTGTGGGTTCCTGCGTGCTTGCTTCCTGTCTGAGTTGGGCTCATGTCTGTGCCATACCTGTTCTTTCTGGGGTCCAGGCTGGAGGAGCCACTGGCTGGGGCCACTTCCATGGCAGAGATGCAAAAGGGCCAGCCCAGCTCACTGTGCGAGCTGCCATCTCATTGGCTGAAGCAAGTCACAGGACTGAGTCCTGAGTCCTAAGGCAGGGAAGCATTTCTACCTCCAATGGGAGGATCTGAAAAGGCTCCTGATAAAGGGCTCAGACACCAGAACAAGCGAGGTTCTGTGGTGAACAGATTCATCTACCATGGCTGACCCTCTTGGTCAGAGCCACAAGCAAAGCATCCCAACTTCTATCCCACGGCCCCCAAAGTCTTTTCCAATAATATGTTCTATGCATTAAATCCAGGCGAGGCTTCTTTTGATCCGGAGGTCTATGAACTTAAAAGATAATATTTCTGTCTATCCCCAATATTGTGGAAGTACAGGAACAGCCTTACTGCAACAAACATTCGCACTCAAATACTGGACTAAATTGGAAGTAAATCAACCTCAGAGAAACTGGTCATAGAAATTCAAACGCTTTGCAAACGTAGTCATCTTCCTCTTTCATCTTTTGTTATAGCTAGAGCCTCTTGCTAGATACCAACTTCATTATTTGCCAGTGAGTCCATAATCATATGACATAAGAAACCTCCCCCAAAATCAATGACACAGACCAACAAGTGCAGCAGGATTAGGGAAGCTTCCTCGATTGCACCCTGGCTCTGCTACCTGGGAGTGGCTCCAGTTCATAGCTCTGCATAATTCTCACCTCTGGCCTCTGAGCACCTTCCTTTCCCATCTCCTTCCTTTGGAATTTCTGAAGCGGTCAGGTGCTTTGATGGCTGAGAAGCCTTCTCAGCTTGCTTTCTTCCTGTAGGATGTTAGAGGCCCAGAGATCTTCTGATTTCTCAGAGAGTCTCAGTGTCTGTCAGTCCAGGTTGTAGACGCTTTTGTCAAGACAGCTCTCGTAAAATTGTGGGTAGCTTGGCATGGTGCTGCATGCCTGTAATCCCAGTACTTGGGAGGCTGAGACAGGAGGATTGCATGTTTGAAGCCAGCAATCAGCAACTTAGTGAGACCATGATTCCAGATATAAAGTTTTAAAAACTGGCATGTAGCTCAGAGGTAGAATGCCCCTGGGTTCAATCCCCAGCACCACCATCAAAACAAAACAAACAAAAAAACCACCGTGCATTTTTTATGTATTTGATTCCATTTTCTAAAAGCCACAGCCACAGTTCTTTTTGACACTGCTTTCCCCCTAGCACGTCACATTTCTGTGGAATCACAGCCCACCCTTAGTCTTCCTAGAGACACTTGTCCATCTGAGAACATCTACTTGGCATTGCCGTAATTATTTTCCTGGTCCTAACAAAGGGCGTTCAAGCCACACACTTGATGTGGTCTGTTCCCTGAGGTCATGTTTTATTGGAAGACTCTGGTGTTTCTCCTTTTCCTAAGGTGATGTAGGAATGGCTTTGCCTTTACTTTGAAGCAATGAGTTTTACTTTTCCACCTATGCAGTTTCTGGACTGTCTATTTTGCCTCTGGATTCTGTTTATAAACCAGTTGGTTCTCTTCTGAACTTTCCTGTAACACATTTCCAAATGCAACCTGTCACAAGTAGCTCATGCATTAAACATTCGCCCTGCAATATCTTCCCCGAACTCTGCAACTTCACGCATATTTTCTGCCTGCCTTCGGGCTGATCATATCCCCTTCCCTTTTTTTCTGCCCCGAATAACAATTTTTTTTGCTTATTTTCCCAGCTGACTGTAAGAGTTTGCTTGCCATCCACTACTTCCAGGATCCATGACAAGTATTTTAGGCTTCTGTTACAGCAGGAGCCCCTTCTACATATCTTTTCTAGTATTAGTCTTAGTCACAAGTGTTGCATGACACTCCACGCCAACCACCAGCGACACACAACGGTCAACATATGTTCCTATGCCCCTGCGTCTCCAGCTGGATGGGAATCAGCTGATCCTGGCTGGCCTTGGTTGTGCGAGTTGGCTTTGCCAAGCTAAAATCACATCAGAGAGAATGAATTTATTAAAAAATAGATTATTCTAATCCAGGATCCGTGTGCTATTAGCAATACTAGGCATATCCAGGAAAGCAAAAGAAGACGAATTTTTAAAGGTAAATGAAGAAAGTGACTTAAGTTGTTTTGAAATCCTTAGCTGTGGACCAAGCACAGCATGGATCAGGGTTGAGCAGTTCGTCTCTGGGCCGGTGTCCTCACAAGTGATTTTGGGGTACAGTTGTGGCATCCTTTGTGCAGGGTTGTGATGTGGGCTCCTTACTGCCAGCCGGGCTCAGGTGTAGCCACATGTGTTCATTCTGGGGCCAGGTTGAGAGGGCAGCTGCTTGCAGGACAAGCGAATCTCATGGCCAAGGTGGCATGGCCATCCGGCACCTCAACCGTGCAAGCCGACCTCCAGCTCCTGCTGCCTCACACCTGTCAACACCCCACTGGCCAAGGCAAAGCAAGTCGCCCGGTCCTCCAGGTATTCATGGATTCTCAGCATCAAATCCACCCTTCTCCCCCTGCTCTGCTCTAATGAAGCAGATTTTTTTTTAGATTGCTCCATCATGGGAGCATCATGCGGCCAGCTGCCAGTAGGGGGCGCTGGAGGCATGTTTCAGATATTTCAGGTAACGGGGCTTCTCTTCCCAGTTCCTCTGCTGCGTGTGTTGCTGGCTGGTCACCAGTGGGCAAGTGCATCTGCTGGTATTCCGCCCAGGCACTTGCAGCCCCCGCTAGACCCATGACCACCTTCTGCTTACTAACCTCAGTCTGCCCCCGCTCAGAGGCTTGGTTCCCCACCCTCAGGAGGACTCTGCAGCCCCAGGCCTCACTTGGAGCAGACCACCTGGGCACAGAGTGCCACTTCCTGCTTGCCTGGCTCTGTGGGCATGGATAGCTGGGGTGAGCCGGGGTATGGGGGCCACCACACTGTCCCCAGGGAGGGCTGGACCCTGTCTTTGGGGAAAAGTCCTCAGCCCCCAGCTCAGCTTCCTGCAGACCTCAACTCTCTTGCTCGTTGTCCCCCTCCCCAGTCACCTGGCCACACTCACCCTGGATCATGCAGAGTCTTCTAATCCTGCTGCACACCTGGGCTGCCGGGCTGGGCTTGAGATGACCAGACCACGGACCCTTCCCTGCCCAGCTCCTTGAGTCTCCGCTCTGGGTGTCTCATGAATTCATCGACTCTCCTCAAACTTCTGGCCCCACTAAGTAGTCTTTGCTTTAGCATCCTAGCCAAAGACAGGGGGAACAATTACAAAATAAAAACAAAAACAAGACTGCTGCTTTGCTGGATCCGATTTCTCTGTGTACTTTGACTTGTCCATTCACTGAGGCAGGCTAACTCTATAAGTAACGAGGCTGATTGAGCTCGCAGTTTTGGAGGCTGCAAGTCCAGACGGCATAGGGCAGGCCCTGGTGACGGCTGCCCCGTGGCTTTGTTCCCTCCTGGCAGGTGGCAACAGTAGAGGACAGGAGGGAGCTAGCAGTCACATCACCAGACAGGAAGGCAAAGAGGGGCGAAGCAGGCCTGGCTTCTACAACCCTCTGGACAGAACTACCAAGAGGCCACAGGAGAACTGCCTTAATCCATCCAAAAGCACAACCCCTATGACCTAGGGAACTAGACCTTGCCTCTTTTTTTTTTTTTTTTTTTTTTGTACTGGGATTGAACTCAGGGGCAGTCTACCTCTGAGCTATACCCCCAGCCCTTATTTTTTTTTTAATTTTGAAACAGGGTCTCACTAAGTTGTGGACAGTCTTGCTAAACTGCTGAGTCTGGCTTCAACCCCGTGATGCTCCTGTCTCAGCCTCCCACATACTGGGATTACAGATGCACTTAGGCCTCACCTCTTAAAGGTCCCATTGGTTCCCACATGGCTATCCTGGAAACCAAGCTCCCAACACATGGATCCTCGAGGAACAGACCATAGCCAAACCCTCACCGTGAGACATCCCCATTGTGATAATAAAGTCCCGTTTGCTTCACCACGTCCAGTTTGCTTTTGTTTCTTGCAACACAGGCACATTCCTTGAGTGGGGTGAGTCTGCCTTGGCATGTTTCCAGTGGGAGGGAAAGAGAGTGAGGAGGAGGTTTGACGAACTGGTGCTGAAGGGGGGAGGGGCATGATCAGAAGCAACTCCTAAAAGAGGGGTTAATGAAGTGCAGCTGGGTAAAGACATGGACCCCCCCCCACCCCCACCCTTTGGAAGTGTACGGCATGGAGGGATCTCAGGCCAGGACGCCCTCTTTGGTTTAATTTGCTCACCACTCTATCCCAGCAACGAGCAGGGATCTGGTGCACAGTAGATTCTTGAATAAAGGAAATATGAACGCCCTAGCAACTTGACCATCTTGTAAGTGTCTCTTCTCTTCTGAGCTGCTGCTTCTTAGCTCTATGAGTTTTAATTTTCTTCCTTGGAGGTCAACTTCTCTTCTAGTTCCTGGAGATAATGCCCTGTAGTTTCCGACCTAAAAAGAATGGAAAGGCCAGGCATGGTGGCGCACACCTGTAATCCCAGTACTTGGGAGGCTGAGATAGGAGGATCACAGGTTCAAGGCCAGTCTCAATAACTTAATGAGACCCTATTTTAAACAGAGACAGAGAGAGAGAGAGAGAGAGAGAGAGAGAGAGAGAGAGAGAGAGAGAAAATCCAAGTGTGGCATTTGGAGCCTGGTATGGCCTGGGTGGTATGGCTCTGGGTGACTCCGTTCATTTCTTTTAGGAGGAGAAAAGGTCTAGTTGAGTCTCCAGGTCTAGATCATCTATACAGATAAGTGGCTTCCCCTGCTGCGTCCCTCACCCAAGCCTGAGGAGATGAGACCAGAGACAAGAGGAAGTGAAAGACAAATCAGTTGTCCAGGGTTATGGGCACAAATCACCATAAATTGGGTGACTCAACACAACAGGAATTTACTCTTTCACTTCTTTGGAAGCTACAAGTTTGAATCAAGGCATCAAAAGGACCGTATGTCCCCCAAGGACATGGGGAAGACGCTTTCCCTGCCACTTGCAGTTCCCAGTGGCAGAAAGCAATCCTGCAATCCTTGGCCCTCCTGGTGTGGTCTGCCTCCATCTTCACGGGCCTTCTCCTGTGTGTGTGTGTGTGTGTGTGTGTGTGTGTGTGTGTGTGTGTGTATGTGTGTGTGTGTGTGTGTGTGTGTGTCCTCTTCTCATAAGGACACGAGTCATATTGATCACGGCTCACCCCGATCCACTGTGACTCATCTTAACTTCACAGGTGTTCACCCCAAAGCCTGCCCTCTCCTTGGATGTGCAGAAGCCGCAAGGAGTTACTAGAGTCTTGGAGCTAAGAGTCAAAAAGTGCCAATCAGGAGGTATTAATATGCAAGGGGTTATGACTCAGGGTAGCGTTCGACTGCTGATCAAGAAGTCCCCTGCTCAAAGTCTCACCCACCGAGCTTACTTTCTAGTTTTCCTCACTGAAGCTGGCTGAGAAAGTAAAACTGAGCTCAGAGGGAGAAAGTAAAAATCTGCTCAGACAACACTGGCAGGAATAAAGACGAACAATAAAGTTGACAGTAAAGGCTAAAGCCCCAAATGCCATAACAAGTCTCTTCTTTGAGAAACTACTATTTTATTTGCTGAGAGAATTTGCCCTCTAAAATGATAGACTGTCAGAAACTTTGAAATTTTATTAGTAAGAATGAAATAGCCAATCTTTTGCTTTGGGGAGGCTGGGGTAGGGAGGGGAATACTGGGGTTGAATCCAGGGGCATTCTTCCTCTGAACTATATCCCCAGCCCTTTTTATTTTGGAACAGGGTCTTGCTGAGTTGCTGAGGCTGGCCTCAAACCTGTGATCCTCCTGTCTCAGCCTCCCAAGTACTGGGATTACAGGTATGTGCCACCACACTTGGCTTCCACCTTTTTGTTTTTAAATAGCTTTAAATGACTCGAACCTAGCCTCTTGTAGATCTGGAAGGCCGAAATATAAAGTCAGTTTCACTGGGCCCAAATCACTGTGTGAACAGGGCCACACTCCTTCCAGAGGTCCCAGGTATAAGAAAGGAAAGCAAATCTCTCTATTGACAATGATGTTATAAGATCACATAGAAACTGGCAGGCTTCCATTTTGTAACTGTAGCTTAGGTATCTATTTTGTACCTTTTTTTTTTTTTTACAGGAGTCTACATGTTCCACTCCCCATGGACTGGTTTCTTGTTTCTCCTTTTGAAAAATCTGCCCAGTGAAAACTAGCCAATCAGATTAGACGGTGAAAGCCACACTCCAGCCAATGAGGAACAGTGTAGTGGCCTTCCCATTGGGGAATAAAAGGCTGAGCAACTGACCTCCTGGTGTGCTCACATCCTTCTGCACAGAAGTAAACTGCCTTGCTGAGTAACTTTTGTTTTCATTTGTGGCTGCCTTAAAATCCATTTCTTTCCTTTTTTTTTTTTTTTAACAGTTTTATTTCAGTGTTTACTAATGTTTTAAATATAATCATGCAAAAACCAAACATTTCAAAAGTGCAAAATATTCAAAAGTTAATCAGTGCTATTCTGTCCATGCAAATAATCATTTATTGAGATAAGCAACACTAATATTGCAGCTAGGAATGTGTACAAAATGAGACTCTACTAGAGTTTAAAAATAGTCTTGGTAAAGCGATTTCACATGATACAAATGAAGTAGTGCAAATAATATATGACTAATACAAGATTTCAATCAAGCTTATTACCTTGTGTAATAGCTATCCCTGATAATACCACAGGTGGATGGATGAGACAGAATGGTCTTTTACAGTTCCCTCTGTTGTGAGGTGACCCACAGAGACACAGCAGACTCCACAGTGCCAAAGAGGTTGCTTTATTTACCAGCCCGCTGGGGCAAACAGCCTGAAGGCTGTGGCATGGAATGTTGGTGTGAGCCAGATTTATACCCCTTGGTTACAGAGTTGGGGGTACGGAAAAGTCAAGTTTTTATGGTTATAAAACCGTTACATCATTTGACAAACGTCAGATGTTTGTTTAGGACAGACAACATATCTTACTTACTTGCTCTCTTGTGGCCCATACAGCTCCCTCATACCATGCCCAGCAAAGCAGATTACAGAAGCAGGAAGAGCAGTTAGGATTCCTTTTTACATCCTGGTTTAGTTACAGGGTGCCCTTCTGACCTTTAGTCAAAGGGGGCCCAGGAGAGCTTGGCTAAGACGTTTACCTAAAAATGGATATATACTGTTTCACCTCCCCTCACAAGCAAGAAAGAAGCATTTGTGAACACAGTGGTTTATGTATCTCTCCAGAGTTAGGCCCTCCGTCTTTGGTTACAGGGTCACACTCTTGGTTGTCTTTTGGTTTACTCTTAAGTTGTACCTATTCTACTAATATGAAGAGTAAACATAAACTTGAAGACAGCAACTTTAATATATAATGAATACCACCTAATTCTCAATAACCCTCACCTGGACTTCCTAAAACCCATTTCTAACACAAGGGGTAAGAACACACATCCTTTTGCCTGGAGGACTCGAGTTTCCCTGGTGCAGAGAAGCAGCCTCACTTTTCAATCATGGGCAAAACTTCAGACAAAGGGCTTCTGGATGTGGCATTCCATTTTCAAGTCTGTAGTGACCAGTGAAATGGAAACCTGGGCCCGTGATGCAGCCCACACCTGGGGTGGACCCCCTGTTGACAGTCCTATCTGGTCCTCCATCTGATGGCACCCCCGAGATCCCTTGAGGTGCGGGCTCCCTCACTGCAAGGGGCTGAGGAGCCCGACTCTGTCCACCTGCAGATCAGTTATGGGGATCTTAGCTGACTGGGTGACCATGTTGAGGTTACGCTACCATCTCGTCTCCTGGTGGCACTACGGGAAAAGCTACAAGTGATCTTCTGGTCCAGAATACTGTCCTCCCAGCAAGGGCTTGTAGGGACCTTGCCCTACTCAGCCTTCTGCTGGGACTGCTTTTTGTGGTTCTTTCTTTCTCTCCCCCTCCCCCCACAACCCCCATGGCCCCTCTTCTTTCTTTCATAAGAAGGAGCTCTTCACAAAGGCACACGTTATTCAGGAGGTCAGCAAAGGACAGTCCACAGGTCAAATCCTGCCTGCTTTCTGATTTTGTAAATAAAGTTTTATTAAAACACAGCAATCTCTGGCTTCTTTCCCACAAATACAGCAGAACTGAGTAGTTGTGACAGAGATCATCTGGGCTCAAAGCTGAAAAAAGTTACTCTCTACCTTTCTCAGAAAGCTCTGCATTCAAAACTCTGCTCTGGATGGCTGAGGCTGGGGGAAGATGCTTGACCAACCCCCTCCGTCCTTTCCAATACTGAGAGAGGGGGGGGGGGAGTAAAAGTCAATGTGCTGAAAGTGAAGTAAGAAAGGATGAGGTAGAGCCAGGTGTGGTGGCCCACATTTGTAATCCAGTACTTGGGAGGCTGAGACGGAAGGATCCCAGGTTCGAAGCCAGCCTCAGCTACTTAGTGAGGCCCTCGGCAACTTAGTGAGACCCTGTTTCAAAATAAAGAAAAAGAAAAGAAAAGAAAAAAAGCTGGGGTGTAGTTTGGAGGTAGAATGCTCCTGAGTTCAATCCCCAGTTCCGCAAAAAAAAAAAACTCTGCTCTGTGAACCCTATTTATTCCTTAGTTGCTAGCAGGCTATCTTCCACCCTGCACCTGTCCGTCAAAATTGCCTTCTGAAGATAAAAATTGAGTGCCAATAAATGTATGTATAAAAAATTTAGACCAAGGGCTGGAATGGAATATGCTTTGTATGAGTAGTGTTATCATTTTTTAAAAAAAATTTATTATTATCATCATTATTATTGGTACTGGGGATTGAACCCTGGGACATTCTACCTCTGAGCTACACCACCAGCCCTATTTTTATTTTTTATTTCAAAACAGGGTCTCTCTAAGTTGCGGAAGGCCTCACTAGTTGAGGCTGGTTGCGAACCTGTGATCCTCCTGTCTCAGCCTCCTAAGTACTGGGATCACAGGCCTGTGTCACTGTCTGGGGAGGACACGATGATTCTGCGGAGAGTCCTGAGGGGTTCCCCGGTTTGGGAAAGGGACAAAGGCAGAGGTTTAATTCAAGAAAAGTAAAGATGCATGTTCAAGGGGAAACGTGGGTCACCTCGAAAGTGTGAAAGTGTGAGCACTACAATCCTTTTTTATAAGATACCTAGAGAGGCAGTGGCTAGGGGCACACAGCGGGAAATGGAGCAACATGGGATGG